>JAHZNB010004857.1:0-11896 GCA_027744295.1 Callyntrura guangdongensis
AGAATGGCATCAGAAGAAAGAGGGTAAGAAACTCTATGCATTTTTTATACAGAACTTAGACTATTGCTGTAGCTACAAAGAGAGGGAAAGTGTGCGAGAGAAAAGAAAAACATTTATGAGAAAAAGATTGTGTGTCCTGTTCTTTCTCTCTGTGTGTGTAAATGTCTTTGCTCTGAAGCCAATAGACCACAGACAGACAGAAGAAATGTGAAAAGAAACACTGCTTGCTTCTCCTCCGAAACTAAGACTCCACCACAACTGAATTCTTTCCCCTGTCATACATTTGCAGTTAGTTATATATAGCTTTCCTAGTCGTTATTTGGGAAAGCAAGAAAGAGAAAGACATACAGAGAGATAATATATTTCGAGAGAAACAAAAAATATAAGTAGTACGATGGCAGTGTGCATTATAGCAGTAGGGTTGCAATACTTTGTCGACCATAGACTACTACTGCCACCATCTTGATCATGATCATTTCTCAAAGTTTCCCAGGAGCACAGGAAATCCACTTATCTTGGTTGAACTCTGAAGAAATAAGTAAAAGAAGCAGGCAAAAAATAGAGAAGGGAAAGAGAAAGTGAAGAGCAGAGGAGAAAAAATAGTTCTTTGATTCTCGATTCTTTTTCTGTACTCTTCTTCCTTTGCACGCAACCAAAGTCACACGAAAAAAAGAAAGTGAAAGAAGAAAAAGAATGCAATGCATCCAACCAAGTTATCTGAGAGCGGGAACAGAAAAAAAGAAGAAAAATTGATATGGTTTTTTCCTTCTTTTCCTTGGAAAATACAACCAAACTGGAATACATCCGTGAGCGTGTGCAGTACAAAAAGATCCACTTTTGTCTGCGTTTTTTATATTTATGTAGGTGGTGTGTCTAGATGTGTATATGGTTTTGCTGGTTGTAAAATATTAGACGATTTAAAAGAAAAACGAGCTGTGTACGCCATGTGCACATTTTTACTAAAGCTGAATGAAGACCAAAAGAAAATAAAGCAAAAGGAGAGTCATCCTCGTATCTGTGTAGGCGGGTTCACAGGGAATACCGTTATAAACGTATTTTATTGATACGCTCACGCCAATAACCGTCATTATAAGATGTATCCTATAATGTCATCAGTAGACATTCTTTGGCAATTTTGGTAGGTATGCTTTTATAAATGTTCACCGTTCTTTGGCATTTTCTCGCGGTAACATACAATAAAATGTAAAAACTGCTACAGGTATAACAATCATAAATGTAAAATGTTCTATAATATTACTTGTACGGATATATTTTTTTTGGAAGGAGTAGACAGAAAAATGCACACAAACAACCGCATAATAGAGGAAAGTCACGTTATCCACAGAGTTATATAAATGGTAGCGTGTGTGTGTGGGAAGTAAACAGCACTTTGATTTTTAGCGTGAGCGACAATTCCAGCAGGGAACATCAACCTATTTTCAGTGGATAGGAATCAAATGGAGAAAATCGATAAAACAACGACAGGGATAGCAGCAGGAGTACTCAGTCACTTCTCTGAAATCATTAGAATAGGAATGTTTTTTTCGACAGCCATTCGTTTTGAAAGAGAAAGGCAATGAAAATAAAAAAAATGCATAATTTTCCGGAGCGTATGACGATGATCATCATATGTGTGTGCTTTTGATCTCTAACGTTGAAAGTATAGTGCTGCTGCTGGTGTGGTGGCTGAAGTTTGATGTATATTTCTGTCTACACTCAAGCCTTTGTTGGCCTTGTCAGAGCGAGAACGGAGAATAGCAACAAATACATATGAACAATGATTAAAAAGTGCAGTTTAATTTGAAAATCTTCTCATCTTAAATAAATGAGCGGTGGGAAAAGTGGAAGCGGTCTCGTCGACCTGAAGCGGAAATAAGAGAAGTATATATCGACCCGTTCTTTTTACAGACTCATACACACCCACACACTACTGCAGAAAGTTTTTGTGTCTTTGATAATCAGAGTGTAATGCCGGAATGAGTACAGCTGTACTACAAACACGTTTCTGTGCGATGGCTCTTTGTATGCCGTACCACTTGAAGTACAACCTCCACTAGCACTTGAAAGAATACACGCCGCTTTTAGCTAAAGCTCCTTAAAATTTCCTGTTGGTGTTTTTGGAAACATATCACAAAGTTGAGNCTAAAGCTCCTTAAAATTTCCTGTTGGTGTTTTTGGAAACATATCACAAAGTTGAGCTTGTTCACGTTCATTGGCACGTCATATTATTACCAGTTACACTACCAGTCGTTTTACTTAACATTCTGGTTGCATACTCTCCCTGCTAAACACGCACAATCGTCATCATCGTCGTCGTCATCATCTTTGGAACTCATATCTTTTCTTCTCATTTTCCCTGCTCTTCTTTGCCTGCTTGTACACAATCCTCCCCTACTCATGTCATCTTCCCTGCCTTTCTTTTATTTCCTTCATTCCCTTTGTCTGTTCTTGATATTATCCTCCCGGCTTCTTCGTTCTCACTCATTAATTCTCATTTGGATTCGAAAAGACGAGCCAGAATGTCTGGTGTATATCAGTCATTCACTACTACTGTTACTTTCCCTATCTATTTATTACGAAGTGAAGGAAAACGCGTTGGAAATGGTTATTATTATGATGGCGGTGCGGCGGTGGTAAACGGGCAAAACAATGAAAAAACACAAAAGCAGCAGCAGTGGTGGCAAATAACAAGGCATGGAGCCTATATAGCACCAGCTTTAACTTCTTTTTCTTATTTTCATCTCCTTATTCTTTCAAAATGATTTCTTTTGGTGTTATACAGCTTTATGTTTTTTATATATCTATTCTTTTCCGTATATAAAGACCAGTATTCTTGTTGTTGTTGTCCTGTTGTGCGTGCGTGTATGCTTACTTTTTGTGTCTGTTATTATCTCTAATGAAATTGGGAATTGGTTTGAGAGGCGAGTGGTGGCAGGAATTCTATATACCTATATGGCGGTGGTAGCAAAAGTGATGATGAGAGGGTAACCTTCGTAAACACAGACACCCGGCATCCCCTTTCCACTTTGGCTTCCACTCATTCACCTCACCAAAGTTTTCTCTCTTTTGGATGCACACAAAAGTTGCATTGCAAGTTGGTGAAGAGTGCATGGGGAGAAGAATGAGGGGACAAAAAATTTTATTATCTCGGCTCGTGTGCGCGCGTATGTACCTATATGAAATATCTGGAGCAGAATTATTAAATGGATGGCTACCGGCTGCCCTGACTAGATACGGTGTGGTAGTTGAGAAGTAGTAGAAGTGGAAAAAGGATAGATGAGAAAGTTGAAATTGCACACGAGTATAAAGCGAGTAGGGGCAAGGGTAACATAACAGAGAAAAAATGAAAGAGATGGACTGACAGGCTAATAATATCAAACGTTACCGTTATGTATACACTTGATAGGGAAATTTAGTAAATAAGGTAGTGCGCTTGAGAGGGAGAGTTGAGAAGTGGGGGAAAGAACTGAAGAAGAAGCCAAGGGGAAAGTTTAAGTAGGTACATACGGACTTTTCTCCTGTATCCTTTCTGCTTGTTTCCATTTCAAGAGTTTCATGTAATATGTAGCATGTATCCGAAATGCACCCAGAAACCGGAAAAGAGAAATTGTATTGCAGCCAGTTTTGCAGTCAATGATGGGTGGAATGGTGGAAAGCAATTCAATAGGCAATAGATAACGTAATGTAATAAGTGGTAATAATGGGATCCATCCAAAAAGGAGATTGGATTGGATACATTTTCTAAATAAGTAAAATGGGATGAGTCAAATGGAGGAAGGCATTGAAATATAATATAAACCAGTGTAGACACACACATACACAACTTGTTTCCATTTTCTAAAAAAATATGTGGGAAATGCTTTATTGTCCTTTCCCCCATTCACTTTCGCAAGTGCATCATCTTTGAAGGGCACACAAAAATAAACAAATAAATCAACAGGAATAAAATAAGCTCGAGACAGACACTCTCACAAAACAAAAACAAATACATAAAGAAAATTAAATGTATCTCTAAAGTCTAAAAGTTGTTTCGGCTATTTCATTTGATGTGATGAAAAAATACGTATTGTTTTAGAGGGTGGATTGACGACAGCCTTTGAATGGCTTTATATCGAAGTAAAATGGAAAAGTTATAAAGTGCACTTTCTAAAATAAGCAATCAACTTTACAGGTAACGTCTTGTTGGAGAATGTTTTAGCATAAATATACTGAGCATAAGGTTAACACGAGGAAAAGTTTCCCCCTAAAAGCTTTTTGACAAGTAGTGTTGTTGCTCTTGCTGCAGTTACCGGCTGGATACCAGATTGAAAGCTTCACCAGTTTTCTTTGGATTCGAACGAGTCCTTTTCAATCCAAAGAAATGAAAGGAGAAACTTTGGTTTTGGAAACAAAAAATACCCAAACGCGCAGTAAAGTGCATTTCTTTTTATTTTCTTCCCTTCCTGGAAAAAAGTTTGGATTATATGAAGGAAATAAAATGTTTTTTTCTGTTTCCTCCGTTTTTGCTGCTGCTTCCGTATGTGTATTACTTCTTGCTTATCATGTTGCTTGTTGCTTGTTTTCATTCAATCCAAACCTAACATTGAAGCCTAAATTCAATTTCCATTTCATTTCGAATTCTTCTTGCAGAAAAAAAAACTTAACAAACGGATTCAATAATCTGGTTGCCTCTTCCCCGGTTTTCTTGTTGTTGTTTTGTGTTTTTCGAGGTGACATGTGTAAATGCGGAAATGGATTGAAAGTTTTTCACCAGAGAAGCTTTCACAAGCTGTCGATTTACTTTTGTCGGTACTCTCACCACAAAAGCATCGAAACAGGAAGCCGACGTAGAATATTTCTGTTTTTAATCCGAGCAAAAGTTTCCCCTAATCTGTGCACACGCAAATGTACTAACCTGTCATCAACAGCTTGTTTTCCCCATCGACACCTCAAATCCTACCCTAATTGGCAATCGCAAACCCCAAACTTTAAGTTTACTCAGGGATGGTATACAACTCAATAGCCAACACCAATATAGCAGAATGTTCATAAAATATAGGTTTGTGCTCAGCAATAAGAAAAACTTAACGGCGTTTTGACCATTTATTTTCTAAAGTCCTGAATATACCTGGCTCCTTAACGAGGCAACATTATTTAATAATACCTCTGAACTTATAATCAAACTAAAGAAAAGAGCACATCGTTTTTCCTTGTTTTGTCCTCGTTCTTCTTTTCCGTCAAAAGAACATGGTCGAGTTGAGTTATCCTTAACATGACAAAACATGTGCAAGTTGAACCATTGAGAAAAACATAAAATGATTCTGTTACATTTCCCCAGAAAACGACAGAACGGAGATGAGAAAAGCCCATAGCCTTGTAATTACCACAATTATAGTGAATTAATGCAAATCTCCAGCATGCATTCCTCTATAACACAATAGCATATTATTTCCGCCATCCCCAAGTAGCAAGTTGGGTTTCATGTGTGTTATGTAACTGAACGGTGGTGGCGGTCGGTGGTTATTATGCAGCATAAAGGTGAATTTTGAGAATAATATTGTTTACCCCTGAGCTTGTCCATATAATTCATATTTACTCTACAACAACACTACACGCCATATACACCATGTTCGGGACCACCAACGTCGTTATTATGCCTGCCTGCCACCATTACGAAATAATAATGATGATAAAGTAGTTTACTTTTACTTTCATTCATTCAACCTTTCTCTGTGCTGCTGCTGCCGCTAGTACTACTGCCACTGCTATTACTCCTGTTGTTTTATCGTCGTCATCCAGTAGTCTGTTTGGTGGTGGTTACTTATGAACCTTGATGTTATTACAGGATCATAAAGCATTCTCTCTGTTTTTCTTAAGGATTGCTCAGCCAGCATTCTCTTGTGTGTTTTTTTGTATTCTTTGGGCAAAAGCTACGTGCTGTTGGATGAGTTGGCTGACTCATCAGGTTTTATCATCCTCATAAGAAACCCCATTTCACCTTCACCTATAATAATAAATAGCTCTGCAACTTGACTTTTGTGATATTAAAACAACAGCTGCAACAGTAGTAGTGGCAGAAGCAACGAGCAATAAAACCAGTGTATTATATCCATCCTTGTAGGCGCCTCCACCAAAATGGTCTTGTAATTGAGCTTAACGACCTGTTATAATGGTTCCCAATATATTTTAATATTTTCCCATAAAACCAGACAAGGACAAACCAATGCGAAATTGCACAACATTTATATGTTTCATGTGTCTTGCAAAAGCACCAACTGTGGGGAATGAGGAAGAGGGAGAGAGCCATCCTTATTATTTCGCGGTCTTTGTTGCTGTCTTGTGTTTTTTTATCAAAACAAATAAATTTCATTTTTGCATCATTTGCGTAAACTCTTGTAAAAAGTCGTTTTAACTCGACACATGTTTATAAAGTCGTACTAGTAGTGATACAATATTAGTAACAAAGAACAGCGTCAGAAATTTAACCGGTGGTATTAATTATCGGCGGTAATTTCAAAAATGTTCATTAATTTTTGTCGGTACGCTTTTAATCCAAAGCCAGAAGCGTTAAATTTTACAAAGTTTACTACTGTAATTATTACTATCCATTGAAAATATTTGAATACTTTGTTGGGTATAGTGGGTAGAGTAGATTGTGGATGAGGGTACCATTTCAGCCCAAAACTAGTAAAACCGACCGATTGTTTTTCTTTGTATGAGTATGCATATTAGAAATTTACGACGTTTTATGATACAATATTAGTAACAAAGAACAGCGTCAGAAATTTAACCGGTGGTATTAATTATCGGCGGTAATTTCAAAAATGTTCATTAATTTTTGTCGGTACGCTTTTAATCCAAAGCCATAAGCGCTAAATTTCACAAAGTTTACTACTGTAATTATTACTTTCCATTGAAAATATTTGAATACTTTGTTGGGCAGAGTGGATTGTGGATGAGGGTACCATTTCAGCCCAAAACTAGTAAAACCGACCGATTGTTTTTCTTTGTATGAGTATGCATATTAGAAATTTACGACGTTTTCATGTTTTTAACCAGTGACTTGAACTGTGCAAAGTCGCCGCATTTTACTCCTTCCCAGTTTCTTCTCCGCCAGGGAAATTACGCTTTCTCCAGGAAGAAAGCCATTTTTGCTGGTGTTGTTACAGTAATAACACAGCATAAAGCGCTCTCTGGATACATACGCACGCAATTAATAGTGGGATGATTATGACGGGACGATATCTCCAAGAACTTTGTAAATACACCCATAATAACAACGTAACATAACAACATAATGATAAAGAAAACCAGCACGAAACCTAGCCTAGTAGTAGTAGTAAGAAAAGCACAACAACTGTTTCATGAGTGAGTTGTTCGAGTTTTCAGGAAAAGTTTGGCAATTTGGAAGGAAATCGTTTCTTCTCTGCACATTCAACATGGTTTTTGTACTGGTGCCTGCATAAGTCCTAGAAAAAGAGAAAGTATACGAGGGAAAGCTCTCTTTTGCTCATTAGGGCCGGCCCTCTCTCTCATTCGTGATTTTACTAAAATGTTCCAGTGAAAATGTTGCGTATCTGACGGCAAAGTGGAATACATTTTTATCAAGACGAAGCTCTAGCCAACGCAGCAACAATAACGGTAGTGGTAATAGTAGCTAAAGCAACAAAAATGGCATTAGATCGTATGGCGGTGTGTGTTTGTGCCATAGGCTAAAGGGGATTTTTTACGGGTCACGACACACACACAAACACACACTAGTAGACCATACCACCCGGTGAACAAGTCAAACTCGTTCCCTATAATTTTCTCTCGCTTTCTAGAAAAAAAGTGGGCTTCGCTGGCACAAAGTTACTGCCAGTATTTCATCACTATTGTATGTTGCCACACTATCTATGTATATACAGGACATAAAGTTGTTTTTGCTGTTTGTTACTTTTATGTCAGTAACAAATTTATGTACGGGCTCGGCTCGACTAACTACTACAGACATTTCAAACAAAAATCTCGTGTCCAAGAAAGCACAGCGGGATTTCCTCCAGCAACGACAGCATAAAAAGGAAAGACAAAAAGGAGAAAGAAAAGTGCGTGTGAGACTTCTCATTTCAGACGAAGAAGAGGACGAAGAAGTTTTTTTGGAACTAGGATGATGATCATGGTGTCTGCTGTTGCTGGCTTGGCGACGGTCTGTGATGTCGATGGCCTTGCTGGTGGTGGAGGAGAATTAAGAAATGTCACTTTGTTTCCCACTGCTTTTCCTCCACGACGGATTTTTCCTTTGATATGCTTTGGCTTTAGGGAGAAATAAGAAAGTATTTTGGGAAGGAAAACGAAGAGACGGTATCGAACTGCCAGAAGCTCAGGTATAAAAAATACTAGACATAGTGGGGTATTCGCACTAAAAAGAACTGCATTTGAAGCGGGAAATAGTGTCATCGTACTTTTCCTAATTCTCTTGCCGTTTCATATGTCGTAGCATGACGATATGGTTGTATGTGTAGAGGTGTTCGTTTGAACTGTACATAGAATAGGAGAGCAAATAGACAGGGAAAGTGAGGAAATAATTGTCATTTTGGGCATGTTGTGTAGATGTATATCTGCTGGTTGGAGTTTGTGTGTAACTTATTATTACCAACCGGCCATACTAAAAATATAGTTTGGACCTATAGCTGCCACAGTAGCAGTGGTGGTAAAAGAAGATGCCTCCGCCAATAAGCTAGGAAGCAACTTTATTCTTGTGACGAGCTTGGTGTTTCTCCTTCCTGGCATTTTCTTTTTTCCCTCGCTTTGCGGTTTCGTTGTCTTGGTTTCTGTTGACTTTTCCCAAGTCTAGTAAGAAAATTGTCGTTTGTCGGAGTGGGTCTGGGGCTGGTGCTCTTTGCTGGTCTGACTTGTCTGGTGTATTATTATCTGGTTGTAAATGAATGTCTTCCTTTTCTTTACACCAAAGACCTCAACAACCACGACCAAGCTCACAGTTTGCTCATCCTTCCATATTACAAATGTCTGGGATAGCGGTCTTACCGCTATTATTATATGTGGATGTCTCACTACATCAACGAGTTTATAGGAGAGCCACAATTGCTTTTTAGTTTTTGGACAGAACTTTCTTTTATTGGTTGACTTTCTCATTTTTCACAACGTCTCGCCATTTTCCCTTCATCTTTTCTAGTTTCTCCTGGCATTTTCCCATCACCAAAGAGGAGTCATTAGCGTCAAATGTTGTACTGGTATTTTCATTGGGAGTAATAATTCACAAAAGAAAGAGGTATGCACCCAGCTAAAAAAAAATGTTTTTTGCATCCTCTGAAGTTACACGGTTTCCATTCTAAAACAGCTTGTTTACATCAATGTCCTAATGTCGGCTATTTGTATTGAATCGATACAAAGAAAAGAAAATATATTTTTCAAAACTGTCCAGACTGACGTTGCTCATTATTTTTTATTCGGTAAATCCCCAGTATATTCTATGATTCCACCCATTTGTCTGTCAATATAACAAAGAGATAGAATCCATGAATCCAAATGGTTGAATGATACCAACACAAGTAACCATACATTTAGATGAAAACAATAATATGGTTACTGTACAGTCGCATAACTCTGCTCTACCCACACAATCCTTTCATATTTCTCCCTAATCCACCCACTTTTTTGACTCGCTCTGTTATAATGTAATCATACATTTGTAATTTAATAACATCCCAGAATGATTCGTGTCATTTTTTCTCTGAATAATAAAAATATTCCCTGGTAGAATGAGCTGCTTTTCACCCTCCGCTGCTGTCACATTTTCCCCTTCACTTTTGTACTTTCAGTAATTACAAAGTAATAGAAGGCTTCAACAAAGGACGGCTTACACGGTAAGCCTTTTTCCATTATGACAAGATAAATCTTCAGTTTTATCCTGGCACAACATGATACATTCGTAATCATGCGGATACCCTGACATTGAATGGGAGGGGAAGAGAGGGAGAGAGAGAGAGAGAAAAAGAGATATCTTTAATGCCACTTATTATTGCAATATGCATTTATGTTTCTCTAAGGACTCGGCTGCATCATGCAATAACAATGTCATTATTACCGCCACACAGAGGTATTCAATTTACAAAGCGACAAAAGTACAAAATGTAGTGCCGAGTGCAGTTGAATGTCACCCAGTCAGACTAGACACACAGCCAACCAAAGAGACACCTGAAACTCCCCTCGGATTATTTCACCTTTTACCCAAGAAAATAATACTTTGCGAATGGCATCACTAAAAGTTATACAATAAAATCCAATAAAAACACTCATATTATCCCCATTTAGTAGAAAGCGCATTTTCTCGGAAAAAAATATAAGTACCACCTCAAAACGTTTAGCAATACGGCAGTGCGTAATATTTACCTATGGAAAATGAGACACATTTTCTCTCCTTAAAATAATCCCCAAGACTTTCAAGGATATTGCCAGCAGAGCATTTATACTTGGCACGTACGAACGTGCTTTACAACATTGCTGCTATGGGGTACGCACTTGCTCTATGGAAGGTGATACACGCAGCAGAGCAGTAGGGAAAAATGCAAGAAGATTCATGTTGCGTTTTTTAAAGAGAAACTCACGAAAGAGCTAAAGAGAGAGAAAAAATGGTGTATTATTGTGTTGCACTTCTGTTACAACTTTTCTTTTTGCTTCCTCTTCCCTTCCAAGAATAAAGAGGATTCACTCGGTAGCAGAGATAGACAAGACACAGACATCAACTAGACAGAAAAAGTAGAGAATGTTCTTGTGTTACTTTCAGCGTTTTTTTATATGTATGCGTGTTGCGAAAGAGAGGAGCGCGGCTGAGACCAACCTTTAGTTACTGGAAAGATGTATAATATTATTATTTCTCTCGCTGTCTCTATTACCGTTATTTTTATTGCATGTTCCATAATAAAGTACATTTACTGTTACTTCTACGGCTACTGCAGGCATTTTTTCCTCTCTCTTTTGGTAAGTGCGCGCCTACAATGACATATCCTGTTGCGACTCGCCATGCATTCCAATTAGGCAAGCAGCAATAGAGGCAAGGGAGAGGAGAAAGACAGAATGAGAGAAGAAGAGAAAAAAAGAAGGACGACGACGACGGATGGACGTACAAGGGAGAACAGCTTACAGAGAAAAACAGGAAGGAAGGTCGTCTGTTGCTGTTGCAAAGCTTCCAAAAGATTTTTTTCTCTGCGTTGAATAAAAAAACAGAAAGATGTTTCGTACTGCTGCTGCTGCTTGCTGCTGTCGGTATACACCAACTCTAAAACACACACAAACAGAGGAAGCCTCATTCCATTCTTCCCAGCTTTGGTGATGAAGAGAAAGAGAGTGGAGAGAGTGCAATGAACGATTCATGTGAAGTTTATATTGGAGTGTGTGTGCATATGTATCAACGAACAACAGAGGAATAAAAAAAAGAGAGGTATCCATTTCAGTTTTGACTGTTTTGGATAGTCGTCGTGTGTTTACCTATTCATTTTAGTAGGGGGTAACATATTATAGCCAACATTTTTAAGGATGTTCTTCGAAAGCGACTCTTTGTGGAAAAAGGGCAAAAGAGAAATGTGTTCTCGTCGTGTTGCTTCTTTTCTTTTTGAGTTTTTCCATAAGTGCAAGCTCAGCAGAGCAGGAACAGCAGCAGCCGTGGCAATCGAATCACCCGGGACGAAATAGATACGCGCGGCGATATGAAACCAGGGAGTTAATATGGAGGAGGGATATGTTGGGGTACAAGAAGTACAAGTGTGTGTGTGTGTATGTATTAGTGATGATGACGAAGATGGTGTGCCGGATCGAATATTTTATTCCCCTCTTTTACATTACGCCATGCGTTTAGCTTTAATGCATGCAGCAGGCTTCAGTGCACAATGTTGTCTTTTCCTTTTGTCTGGGGTAGGTTCAT
>JAHZNB010004858.1:0-18760 GCA_027744295.1 Callyntrura guangdongensis
ATCGGCTCACGGCATGGTCGGGTAATTCGGCTCACGGCATGGTCGGGAGTCGGCTCACGGCATGGTCGGGTAAGTCGGCTCACGGCATGAGTCGGGTGGTCGGGTCACGGCATGGTCGGGTAGTCGGGTCACGGCATGGTCGGGTAGTCGGCTCACGGCACGGCGCCGCAATCAACCATGTACTAGAACAAGCAGAGTAGCAAAGGTGCATTTACTTGTGTAGCATAAAAAGCAAGCAAGGGTCGATGAAAGAATCACCGCGGTGTACAGCGTTACCTGCTGATTTTAAATTAGAGCAAAATTCATTCTTTAATATTCAAGTTAGGTTTCCAGTTTAGCGATCGAGAAATCTGTGAATAAATTTTCATCTGTAGTAGTGTTACATGTGTACAATAGTGCCGTGTCCGTGTCTCGCACGCTAGTTTAATTACGGTTAATGTTCTCAAAGGATCAGGCACAATGCATAATATGTCAAAACGAATTTTTGCGTAGTGTTACGTCACGAAACGAATTCACGAACATCGGCTTTGTTGTGTTTGAATTAATGGATATTTTATAATAAGGTAAGTTATAACGTTCCAAGTTGATTAATGGGTTCAATGTTATTATTCATAGTTTTGCTGTCGACTCGACGCTGTCACTTTTTCGTTGTATGAGAAGAGAACAAAGTTGTCACATGGATTTGATCGTCGATTCTTATTTTCTCTTGTGTTATTAATTAGATCATTAAACATGGATCCTAAAGAGCTGAAACAGCTTTTGAAAGAAGCAAAAGAGGGACTAAAGAAGAAGGAACATATAGTAGCAGCTAAAGCTTGCAAGGTATTTACAAAATTCGTTTCTTGACTCTCATGAAAAAAATGTAAAATTTGATTTTTATATTTATAATTTATTTCAATAATGACAACAAATTTAATGCGCCGAATATTATTGCGTTTATTTATTTTTGTTTTTTTATGAACTGTCAACACTCCGACAGACTATTTTAAAAAAGGAACCTGAAAATTATCAGGCTAACCTTTTGCTGGGGACGTCGTTTAGAGAACAAGCAAAGTATCAGCAAGCTCTGGAAGCTTATAAAAAAGCGGTTCAAATTGATGGAACTCAAGTTTATGCTTGGCAAGGAATCATATCTGTGTACGATAAACAAAACAATAAGAATCATCCTGATCTTCTTGATGCCTACAAACGTGTGGCGACCCATTTTGAAAAGGATGATAAGCAAAAGTATATTGAGAATACTTTGAAACTGGCTAATATTTTGATTTCTCAACAAGAATTTCCCAAAGCACTTAAGGTTATTGGAAGACTAGCTAAAAGTGCTGGGTTAAATGTGGAAATCGCTCAACTACTTGTCCTGTTGTTAAACACAACCACCTCGGAAACAAGATCCCCTGAAGAAGATGAACTGTACACAAATGCCCTTGAAGTATTGGTTACTGATACTCCACAACCCGCTGAAGAAACTTATCGAAAATATTTTTCTCAACTTTATCGTAGCGGACAATACGCCAAGCTTGCTCAACGTTGCATTGCAATTCGTGACCAATGGAACTTTTACTACTCTCCCATGGAATGGATTTGTAGATTATTCCTTGAATCAAACGTTGGCCAACAAGAACTTTCAAATGTCGGGGGGGTTGAAAAAATTACTGATAAGTTATTTAAATTACATCCGTCAAGTAGATATGGATATTACGCACGTGGAAAATATTTGATTGAGGAGCAATGCAAGTATACGGAAGGATTCAATTGGATAAACAACGCTTTAGAGTCCAGCTACAACCTACACGCTGCACTAGCTCTGGTTCGTGGAAAATTAAAATTTGGCGATTTCGAAGGAGCACTAGATGAAGCTGCCAAAGGGATTGCAAATAGCAGAGATGAAAAACTTAAGGGAATGTCTGAGTTTGAAACTGTGTTTGAACTTTTGCATTTAGAAGGTTTAATTGGAACAAATGACATAGAAAATGCGGAACTTGAACTTTTAAAACTTGAAACAAAGTTCAAAGAAACTCCTGATCATCAGTACATTTCCTTATTTTTGGACCTCAGTATAAAGACCAAACTAAAGACAAAGCAATATTCCGAATTAAATTCCCTGCTATCGTCGTCTCTCAATATTGATCTTCCCCCTTGGAAATTGGAGTTATATGAAGCAATTAAAGATGCAGTTGAGCTCAAACAGGAAATCCGTCCATTAATCAAGACGTGTATTGACAACCACGAGCAGCATCCTGATTTAATGCTGGAGTCGGGAATATTTTTATACGATTTCGGTGATTATGAATATTCGGCTGAAATTTTGTCTACCCTGGTCACATCAAAAGGAAACAGCCATCCACATGCATGGAAATATCTGGGAAAGCTGGCATCCATAGAAGGTGATCTCAGAAAATCCGCTAGATATTTGAAAAAATCGTACGAATTAAATATGGATTCTGAAGTTGGGACAACACTTGCTGATGTGTATCAAGAAATTGGAGAAATCGGACTAAAGAAAGCCCTGTTAATCGACGCCAGCAAAAAAGTCAGGAAATCAAAATCCAAGTGGGTATGGTCTAGACTTGGTATAATGTATTTGGAAGAAGGAAACTTGTTGCAAGCTGTCGAGTGCTTACAGTCGGCTATTCGTGTTGACCTTGAAGATGGTTTTCTATGGGAGTCGTTGGCAGACGCATATTTCTACCGTGGCTCTTTACAAGCAGCACTTCGCTGTTACAACAAAGCATTAGAACATGGTGTTGATCCCACGTATCCAAAAATGCGAATCAGCGCTATCTTCCAATTCTTAGAAGAAGAAGACAAATCCGTTTTAGGCTTACAACAGCTTTTACAAGAAAATCCTGAAAATACACCTCTGCAACTAGAGTTAGCTCGTTTGTATTGCTGGGTTACATCAGAAAAGATTAAAGAAAATTTCGATAGAGGAGCCATTTTAGCAGTGGAAAAAGGTCTTATTTGCGTTGTGAAGGCTGTAATGTATTCTACCCGACCAATGTTGCTCCCATGGCTGATTATTGGGGACTACTCTCTTACCTTAAATGGCCTTCCAGAAACCTGCGTTCTTCAGGTCCCTAGCTTACTAGTTCAAGCTCCAGGCCAAACTATAAATCCGGATGAAATGCTGAACCCTGTGACGATAAACTTGCAACAGTTTAAAGAAATTGGGACCAAGGCGCTTTTGCAGTGTCTCCAAACCATCACCACTTCTCCTGAGATTGATGAAAAAATCAAACAGTCTACTGAACTGCTGGGTTGCATCTACCATCAGCTTGCGCTTTCCTTTTACAACAGATCTAATACAGCTCAGGAGGATGAGGAGAGAAGACTGCACTTATTGACCGGGTTGCAGTACTGTAAAAAGGCAATTTCAAATTCACAGCACAACACAATGTATTGGAACACCATTGGTCTAATTTCCCAAAAACTTGGGGATTTTTCATTTTCTCAACATTGCTTCATAAGGTCACTTCAAGCAGATCTAAACAACGTTGTGGCTTGGGGAAATTTGGGAATGCTGTATTACAATCAAGATGAGCATATGCTATCTCATAAAGCATTTTCGAAGGGACAGTCGGTCGCGCCGGTTTATGCTAATAGCTGGATCGGCCAAGCGTTGTGTGCTGAAGTGCTTGAGCCTTCAGAATCAATCGACTTATTTCGCCACGCTTGCCTATTACGGCCACATTCATTTGCGGTATCATCTTATGGAAATGCCATCTGTGACCTCCTTCTAAACCCTGATCAACTAGATATGCCGAAAGAAGACTACGATTATTTATCCTACCATCTACTCGTTAGAATGGACGCTGTAACACATTTGTACGACTTAATCAGCAGGGTCGAATGTAGGGTACCATCACCGCAACTGTTTAACTTAAAAGGGCTTGTGGCAGGGTGTAATGGCTTTTACCAAACAGCTTTGGAATCCTTCTCCACTGCCTTGACATCTTCTGAGAGGTGTTTAAAATTTTCCGATGAGGACAAGCAAAAGATGCACTCTAACAAAGTTTCGGCGATGGTTGCGTTAAAAAAATTCAGTGACGCCAAAGAAGAACTTATACAATTCCCAATGTTAGATGCTACTGGACTTGCAAACGCCGCGCTTGCCTTGTACAAACTCGGTGATGCTGAAGCTGCTATTGACATGTACAAGCGAATGCTGGAATTACCTGGTGTTGATAAAAAGAAAATGGATGTGAAGATAGCGGTTGCCCTTCTCGCAAATGTAACAAGGGGAAAGAACGCCGCAAAAACAATTTTGTTTGGAAAAGATATGATGAAACATCCACGCGCTTTACTTACACTTGGCGCAATTGCTGCAGTAAGCGATGACGATCTTCATCTTCTTCAGGCAGTAATTCAAGAACTTAAACCGCATCAGTGGACTGCGGAACTTGCAGCAGATATCGCTTTGATGAAAGTTTGTCACGAGATTACGCAAAGGTCGTTTGAATCGGCGGTCAAAGTGATCCTTAAATTTATACATATGTACCCTACAAATGCCAAGCTGTATGCATTAGCTTCTCAGGTAATGATTACTTACAACCTTCAAAAATTCCCCGTTTCCCTTCATCGACACTTTGCATTGTCTACTCTAAAAATGGCTCGCATCATGGGGACGTCAAGACAAGATGGCATGTTTGCTTCCAAACACTCTGGAACCGTGTCACTGACGTACCTTTATGAATACAATGTTAACGTTGCAGTTATAGCTACATTAAAAGCCATAAGATGTTATCCAGAGCATCGGGATAATTGGGCAGTTTTGGCATGCGCTTACTGGATGATGTACAGTCAGTCGAGAAATCCCCGGTACTTTTTATTTACTGTAAATATCTTGGAACGCGAAGTTGAACTAGGGCTTTGCTCACCGGGAATCCGGGAGTGGATGGAGTCATTTAGAAATGAAATAGCAAAGTTTCCCGTGAGAAGTCGTGCCCCCACTTGATACGCAAAATAATACTATTAATACCATCAACATACCTCACTCACTACAAACAGTTGTGATAAATAGGATGTTAAGAACAATAATTCTTAGTTATTTGCATAGGTAATATTAGAATCAAGCCTCGCGGCTAAAATATATTTCCTCCTTGTGTATACTTTTCCCCACATTTATTCAAATATTCAGTCTTCTACAACAAAAAATAACTTTCACAATGTATTGCTTGCGATGGTAAGGACGAAAACATTTTTGCATTTCTTGTTAAGAAGTTACAAATTAATTATTACATATATACGATTTGCCTTATTGCTAACAGTGTAAAACGTTTGAAAAATCAAATTGGAGACTGAGGGTTTATATGGGAAAACCATAATATTTATTATAATATGAACTAATTAAGTCTTTCAACTGCATAAATATTTATTTATGGGGGTACTTGCTACATAGTAATAAAAATGAACTGTAACATGTATTTACTGAGTTGAAACATAAATTTAATTAACTGCAAACTGCAATTTACAAGTAAAACCTTTTGGTTTGTTTGTCATGTCAAAAATACATCATTTATTTTGTCTTTGTATTGTGTTACTTGTTTATTAAAATTGCTTTTAAGGTAAACTTGTGAAAAATTGTGTAGCTTATTTAAAACATTATTACGCCAGTTGAACGGAAGAATGTTTGCTAAAATTATCCGGAAATATATAATAGTTAAATGGCAAATATAATAATAGTTGCGTGCGGGGTTGGCCGAGCTCTCGTAATTCTGTCAAACAGTGGTGATCATTGCCTCAACGTAGAATACTTTGCATCCATTTATTTCTTCACTGGAAGTAATAGTGGTGGTCTTGTAAAGGGGGTTGTTTGGAACACTGTTTTGCGTAGTACATGCTTCCTCCGTATCTACACACCCAGACGGGTTACTATTTACTCTGTAATTAGCTGTAGAACTACTGGGAGTCTCGAGATCAATGGTCTCTGACGGCATTAAGTAGGAATATTTGTCAGTAAAATCTACAGAGTCATTAATCATACCCTGCTGATGTTGATGGCAAGTATTAATTTCGGACAGTTCGGTTTCGTCCTCCCTTGTCGTTAGCAGTTGACACAAGGTCGCTTCTAAAACTAGCCATGTACTAAATATAACTGATATTCTAATGAGGGAGAATAATGTTAAACAACAGAAATAGAAAGCAGACTCCACAAAAAATGTTCCTGGTTGAAGGTTTTCAATGGTGCTAGATATACTATGTACATTAAGCACTTGAAAGGGTGCCGATATCAAAAAACCATTGTGCGATGAAATAAAATGAGAACATCTCAATCTAAATATGGTGACGACGAGAAATAACGAAAAATAAAATATACCAAAGTTACGTAACAAGTAATTTACTTTTGAGACGCACGTGAAAAATTCGTGTATTAGCTGAGTTCGTTGAGCAAATGGGCGGAACTGGAAGATGCGAAGTATTCGCAAAAATCTCAAATTTAAAAGTAAAACAGGTACGTAGTGATCGTGCATTGCAAGACTGATGAGAAAATCTGTAAGGAAAATACACTCAGATACAATGACGTAAAACAGCATTTATAAAATCATTATTTTAAAATGGTAAAGAACGGGGCAATATGCATACCTATTTGGCTTGCCACAATTATAACAGTATCGAAAATATTCCAGTTCGATTTGAAGAAATGCAGTCCATTTCCAGCTAGTTTAGCGATTATTTCCAACAAATATAAGAAGATAATATACGCTGGATAATGCTTTCGTAGTATTAAGGCTCTCTGTCAGGGAAAATCCCAACATGTAGTCAGCAAATAAATGCTGCATAAAATTAGCTTTCAATATTTATGTAACTAGATTGAATTATAATTGCTCACTTCTGAGGTCGCTAAATATTCCAAGGTAATTCCTATCCCATCCAGTATGACAAATGTCATCACTATAATATCAAAGGAGGGATGATTGGTTACAAAGTAAAGAACCGGCACACAAATACCTTCTGTGGGTTTATTAAGATGAGACGCTGATGCTACGTAGTAAGCACCGAATTGTGTAGAAGAACTGGACCTTGGAGTTTCGATGGAGTGAGCAAACTTTTTGATTATCTAATTACAAAAAAAGAGATTTCTAAATCAACCTGTCCTTTCACGGTATCACGGTATGCATCAAATGCTGATTTTTTTACTTCACTCCAATTTCCCACTTTGTGAATGAACGAACCAATTCCACAACCACAGCTGAACAGGAACAGAAGTATAGCAATTAAAAGAAAGCCGGATTGCACAACCAAACTCCCATTGCTGTGAGGAGTTTTATCTGAGTGGTTAAAGCCCAGACCGGTAGCAGCAAGACCTTTCTCATCTTCTGTTGTTAACATAACCAGCTAAATCATCAAGATATTTCCATCAAATGTCTGATTAGCAATAGTCATCAATTAAATTCACTAAGAATGACAACAAAGAGATGGTTGGGGTCCCTTCCCTCCGCTTACCTTATGAGCTTCACTCGAAGAAATCACATATATAAGCCATAGGTAACCAAAACCGGCCAAAACGTTGGGGGCATTCCAAAGTACGTTACAAAAGCTGTACCCAACACTCTGAAAAACAATAGTTCTTTCGTTCGTGTAAAAGTTTACATTCATTTTATACATATTGATGCACAGTTACATTGAATATTACTTTTAGCCAAGAAATTCGCGAAAACAATAGCAGTCCACGGCAAGCGGAAATGATTTTGGCACAGTCCACCACAACTTTCACACTTTTCGGACCACTTTTTAGGGGAAGCCATTTCATACCGGAACTAAATACTTCCACTGCAGCTGCCTATGACAGAAATGATATAATTACAATTAATGAAATAATCCAAAAATCCAACCGATGCATTTTGCAATTTGTGGTTTAAATCTTACCAACAAAATTAAAAGATCACAAACACAGGATATTTGAACGAAAGCCTCTCTGGAAAATCGACTTAATCGGGTTCTATAAATGATGTGTGATACAATGCATACGATGAATAAAACTTCCCACCATAACGATTTTCCAAGATGAAGTGAGCTCCAGTCCATATTATACGCCCCAGTTTCTGAAGAATCCAGAGCCTGTAGAAATAGTGAATTATGAAAATCTTACATAATTTTTTATCCTCTTCAGTTTGATTATTTCACATCTTTTTTCACACCACTTTTTTCATTTTCATAAGTAATATTACAATTTACTTACAATATTTACAGAAGACAATATTATCACTACTGACGTGGCCAAATCAAAAGCAATTTCCTTGGAGGTGCAAAAATATGAGCAGTTTTGACCTTGGCTGATTATATTACTGTTATCATCAATAGCAGGTTGAATACTTAATTCGTCAGGGAGGTGACAATTGTCTTGATAAGGCGAATGAATGTGACCATTCAGTCCATTAGAAGTAGGAATTGGCAAAAGTGGAGAAAGCAGCTCGGAACTGGGTGTCAGAATGCTTTGTGTTTCGTGTGATAAAATACCATTGTTACTTTCGCTTGGAGTGGCCGTTGTAAGACTATACTTCATTGGACTAATTCCATTTGTAAAGGACATTATACTAATAGGTGAGGCAGATGCGTTAAGACTTCTACGTGGTTGGTGGTATTGCATGTTAACAAGTTCCTCAGAATGACTGTCATTCAAAAGGAAGCTAATTGAAGCATTTACGGGTTTTCCTTGGGGGTATCTTAACACTTTCACAGTTTCGATGAATACACAAATTATCACGACGGAGCATTGAAAGGATAAAATTATATAGAAAAAATACTTTGCGAGGACCCGAAGGATATAAACTGTGTTTGCCGACATGTCACTCCAAGAAGAAAATAACAGGGCGCTCCCTTGGGTTTCCGCTCCTGTAGAGAAAAATAACGGTGGGCTCGACATGATTTCAAAGTATGTAAACATACAACTACAAAATGAAAATACACATGTACAAATCTTACCAGACATACAAACAGCATTTTTTAGAAGTAACGTAGTACATGAGCAAATCAATATCACGAATAAATAATGGAGTTTGACTAGCATACTAGACGTCATCACTTTGAGAGATTGTTGGAGGCTCTTCCAATAAGGTACTACTTTGAGCATTCGAATCTGTTAAAATAAATTTGTAACAAAATTAGTGGGTTCATGCGCGACATTGATAAAATATGTAGATACTATATAGACAATAATTAACAACTACTTCAGCATTAGTACTGCATGTATTGCGTACGTACCATTAAAATTCCGCAAAATTGTACATAATAAGGATGGTATGACCACACGTGCATTACAGTAAATCCTATCCAATACACAATAACCAAAGTTAGGTCAAACGCAGACCAAACATTGGTCCAATATTCATCGGAACTTACGAAGAACCACTTAAATACTGCCTCTAAGGTGTATAAAATAAAACATATCTGCAAAACAATAGAAAAAATGAAGTAGATTACGTTGTATCAATTTCATATATATCACAAATCTGATTACAAACATACAGCAACCTGTACCTGTATACAACATTTAATTATCCATTTCGGCGAAAAACGAATCTCTTCTTCGTTGTTGAAAAACCACAGCAGCATTGTCATACAGAGAAAGTCTAATGATACGATGAGCATAACATAAACCTTGAATTTCTTCGAGTTTAATAATTGAGTGGAGCATGGATTTAGTCGCCTTTGAAGACTTGCCAGACAGCAAAAGTAGTAATCCCAGTCACAAAATATATTGGCGAGTTGTGTGAATGAGTTTCTTAAGCATAACGACGACGGTCCGTCATCACGGCTGTTTTGAGCGTGACTATTATTACTACGGCCGCTGATACCACTGCCAAGTCTTCTTCTTTGAAGATATTGATAAGAAGTTTGACTCTCTTGCTCTGCTTCATTGTCATCCGGATGATAAAAAGAGTTAAACTGTTTAATTTCCTTTTGGAAGAAATTGTACAATGCTCCAAAAGTCATTGCGATTATTGGAAGTGTTCCTGAGATGATTACTAATGTCTCGACAATGGATAGGGTATACATTTCATATTGGCACTGAGATCCTAATTTGTTCTTTACACGTAACAGAGAAATTGCATATTAGACTCATTGATATCATCAACAGCGTAGATATATTTATGCGTGATGAAAATCAAGGTTGAAGGTGTTTTAATGATTTCTTTAGACTTTATATAATAAAGCACAAACAAGACTAACCAGGTTAGATGATATATTCCCCCGTGTTAATGTTGACGCAAGATTAGAATGTGAAAATCCCAGAGTTAGCATCTGGCTGGCTTGTATTAATGAGCCACTTAAAGACCTAATTAAACATAAACAACGCAAAACGACTTCTCATAGTGTTTCATCTTGAAAAGGTTTTACGAAGAACATTTTAAAAATATGCGCAAAGGAATTTTTTATAATACGAGTTTGTGTAAAGTGTACAACAAACGTGTCTGCAAATCTGCTCATTTATCTCCCTCGTTTTCTCCGTAGTTTTTATAGAATAAAAGAATATAAATTCTTCCACACGTTCGTATAGGTCAAATATCAAGTCACAAAGCAAACAAGCCAAGTCACAAGAGCAATAGATATTTCTCTTGTACGAGCAATGACGTCACAATTGACACACACATACCTCAAATTAGTTGGCAAGCATTCCACGGACAGCCCGAACGAGAAATTTTGAGATTTTTTGCTTGTTGATCGTGTAAGATAATCCCCATCGACAAACGCTGCAACATGACTCTTCGGTGTAATGTTTTCATTTTCAACACTGTCACTAGCCGATCCATTTGTTTCTGCAACAGTGTCGACTCTTGTTGGATCGCCGTTTTCACCGACGTCTTGGTGGTACTTCACGAAAAGCGTAAAAATTACAACCCCATACATCCACAGGATGATTAGCCCATAAACAAGTACTGGGATCAGCTTCTTGGCACAAGAACAAAGAGACGTGAACGCGTTGATTGAACCTGTTGCAGATAGTTTCGTCGGGTTTGAAAATGCAGACGGAAGAGTATATATTCGTAATCCGTTTAAAGAAAAACAAAATGTAATTTAAAAAAAGTTAACATGAACCAGATTCTTCGGCAAATTGATAAAAAATATTTACGCAAATGGAATTGTATATTATTATCAAGTATGTATGGTTGACCTGAATGAAGGGGAATTAGTTTTAAAAGTGCAATGCCAGCTGCAAAAGATTCCACTTCTTTCCACGGAATAATTAATGAAACGAATCTGCAATGTACACAATCAAAACGCACCACCACCCGGAAAGCTTGATTAATTCATGTCGTATAAAGTTTATCATCCATTTATTGCAATGACATTAATCGTGCAATTACCACGTCACATATGCAACAGCAAACACAAAAACAAACATCGCACTCATTTTTATAAAACAAGATTACATCGTAATTACTTTATACTAAAACTCACAATATCGCCAAACTAATTACGTCCAACCAGTCCCAAGTCAATCTTAAATAGGAAAGTTTCTCAACTAGGAAGCCCCTTGCTATCGACTTAATTGACATTTCCAGTAATAAGACAGCTAATAAAACCCGCCTGAAATGTTAAATTTATAATGTCATAATGACTGAATGGAGTTTTTCCCATTACAGGAATTTCATGTAGTTAAATATTTTAAAGAATTTTTACAATTTTATATTAAGTAGGTAGTTGGAACAAACCTAGTCCAAATAAGTACAGGAAAGTTTTTCTCGGCGACGAGTGTCCTGTTTTCTCCTGCCCCGAGGTCTGTTTTAACTACGTCCGCACACCAATAATCACAGGAAGCTGAGCTGATCACAAAGGCACAGATTGTCACTACAATCACAACGGTGTAGATCCAATGTGTAAGAATCGATATGGCAGAAGTCCTGAGCGGATTTGTTGGTGAAAGTATCAGGTATGAGGAGAAAAATGAGTTTTGCTGGTAATTGCTATTTTGTGGGATTTGGTCATTGTCGCTACTTCCTCTCACTGCTGACGCGCTTTGCATTGCCCCAAGAAAATTGTTGCCTTCATTAGGCATGATTTCTCCAGCGAGTTTGCCCTACGAAAAGAACATTGTAAATGAGGGTGAGAGTGAGAAGAATTGGGCAACTGAGACTACAATATATTTACACCACTACTTTATTATTAACGTTCATATTTAATGTGTCTCTTCACCAACAAGAAATTTTCCAGAGAAAAACCTGTACAAACGAACATACTTTCTTTTACACCAACAAACACGCACGACGGGCTTCCAACTCGCTCAATAATATATACACCGTCCACTATGTACATTAATGACAATGCATGCATTATAAACTTGCACTCTCCTGCAAAAATAAGCTACTTTTCGTTTTGTACAGAGTTCATATTTATCCATCCCGGGGAGAGAAACAAAAAACTTGCAATATACGCGACTCTCTTCCTTTCCTAAGCCTTTTCCACATTTCCTAATTTTGCCAACAGCAGCAGCAGACGGGAACATAACGGCAACGTAGAACTGACAACGAACGTTAAACCTGACTATTTTCGTACGCACGGGTTAGTCTATAGTCTTTCCGCGCTGCTGTTTGTTCATTCAATACATTTATGATTTATTACCGTTGTGTCATGCACCTTGTGCGACGTAGGTAATAATGTTTCTTTCCAACAGTAAAAAGCATTATTTCTTAATATGAGCAAGGGAAAAACCATATACACATTTATCAGTGAAAGAACCGAAGAATGACAAGTGTTGAGGTTCCTCCGTTGGTAGTAAAATAATACAGAATGCAAAAGTTGAGGTTGACTTTACCTATCAAAGTTGAGGTGCTTGTTATTATTTCTGGGCCTGTATGTATGCACTTGGTATTTATTATTATATAACTACACAGTAGTAGTGCTTATGCGGATATACACATGCATAATATATATACCTACAGGCTATGGACCGAAAATAGAAAAACGGAAGGCAGGTAACCATAAAAGATATGGAGGCACTATAATGAGAATGCTGCCGCTGCCATTACCATTGCATCGTCACTGTCAGTTCAAATCTAATAGTTTTGTTCTCTTAGCATTTCGTACACGTTTCATGTCATTTCTGTTGAAGGGAAAATGTATTCATAAAATACGTTACTTTGTTTCTTCATTTGTCATGTTATATGTACACATGGCATTGTCTGATAACGATAAGTCTAAACCATTAAGCGTTGATTTTCCAATGTCTGTTCTGTTCACTGTAAGTTTAGCATTTACAACTGCATGTTATTACGGAAGGCAGGACAGAATGAAGAAGTGTGCCTAGGTCAAATGAAAGTGGAGGAACTACCGATCTATAATAAAACACAACTGCGATAAACAGAATACAAAAGGGATTATTCCACCGTACATATATGGCGGCCTGTTTTATATTAAAGAGATATATACACGCCTAGTGTCGATATTGCAGAAGTTTTTTACGCAAGCATTACGGAAAGACTACATTATTCATAATAATATTCCATCTAGTGACAGGAGACACTTGGGTTGGGAACAACGACGGACGGAACGTCAGAAAAATACAATGGACATTTTTTTATTGTCTTGGCATGTCAGTTATGTACTTGGGCTCAACGCGTTACAAGACAGTTGCCCGAGTAAAATGTAAAACCTATAGAATAAGGTAACATTTTGCTGACACGACAGACGAGGGAAAGCACAGCACAAAAATGTTGAAAAATATCTATCAGCAATATATTTATCATACAAAAAGAACGCTCCACTTTCAACACACAAGTAGACTTGACCGACAACATTAATTATCTTGATTAGCGTTTTCCTGGAATAAAATGTTCAAATGTCGGCAAAATATACGGCACGGTACGGAGCTTGACTGGCATGAGTAAGATAGCACACTGTTTGTTTTATAATTAAAAGGATGTGTACGCTGTATCGTGATGGGATTATATCGAAGATTTATGTAATACAAATATAGCTTGGTCCAATCACCAGAGACCCACTATTTTTCCGGACAAAAGGTTAGATGAACTTAAAACTTGAACCGCGGAAGTTTTTTAAAATATTGTATCGGCTTGGGAAAGGATTTTCCATAAAATTGTATCTATTAATGTCTCGGTGTACTGTTCACACTGTGTACTTCAGTGTTCACCTTCACCGCAACGTAGACCACTGTGTGTCTGCATGAAACTATAGCAAGTCATGTAAAATGCTTCCACGCAAAGGTGGAGATGAACAAATAAATGTTTTATCAAGAGGATACACATTTCCGTAAAAATTGATTTTTTTTTTCGGCTTGAAAGACTCAGCAAGACCCTGTTTTACACGCGCTCTAAAAATTGTTCTAAACCGAAGAGCTGTTTTTGGGCTAGGAAATACATATGTATATACTTGCGTCGAAATGGAGATTGTGGATATATTTTTAGATCCATTATTTAACTTTTCGGTCAAACCACGTTGCGTTCGTTTTTCAATTTTATTTGAACTAACATTTGGCCTGGCCAAATCTTTTTTTGGAGAAAAATCTTATTCATTCGGCAAGGGGATAACTAATACTGGTATGTGTCGGTCGGTAATACGTACATAGGCACAAATGTATGTTGGTTGTATTCTATCGGCTATTTGAAAACGCAAAATTACGTCAAGGTTGGTCATATATTAAAAAGTAAATCCAAAAAAACTAATGTGTGAAGTTAATTGGAAATTGGCAATATCTTAATAGGGCTAGGAAATACATATATACTTGCGTCGAAATGGAGATTGTGGATATATTTTTAGATCCATTATTTAACTTTTCGGTCAAACCTCGTTGCGTTCGTGTTTCAATTTTATTTGAACTAACATTTGGCCTGGCCAAATCTTTTTTGGAGAAGAATCTTATTCATTCGGCAAGGGGATAACTAATACTGGTATGTGTCGGTAAACTACGTACATAGACACAAATGTATGTTGGTTATATTCTATCGGTTATTTGAAAACGCAAACTTACGTCAAGGTTGGTCATATATTAAAAAGTAAATCCAAAAAAACTAATGTGTGAAGTTAATTGGAAATTGGCAATATCTTAATCTAATGACATAATAAAAAATATATTAATCAGTTACACGTGTAGTGTGTACATACCTACAGCTTTATTATGATTATTTATTTAGTTACATAATGATGTTATATAGATATTAGTCTAGTTCTGTTTGTTTAAGTTTTGCCATAAAATACAACTTCCCAAAATAAATTTTCTCCTTCCATCGATTTTAAGTTCAGAGGTATCCTTTTTATTTCTCAAATACGCAACACATGCAATAGTACCTACACGTGAACTATACATAGCTGTTGCGTATCCGTACGGATAGTTACAGTTACATGCACCGATGCACCCATGTCGTATGAGTATCCAGTAATGAGACGACAAGTGCCACGTGCCACATAAAGCTTATTTTGATTAGTTAAAAAATCAGGAAGTAGTAGAATTGAATAATCAACAATATCATTACAGGTACATTTATGGAGTACACTCAAAATTTTAAATATTGATAATTTAAACAGTTCGTCGAAACCAGCCATAATCTCTAATATTACGAGACCTTCGATGAGGTTGTACATAGCTTTGACATCCTTCTTAAACTCATTCAAGCATGAATTGAATTGCATTGGAAGATAATCGTGCCATAGTAAAATGTCGCAGTAAAACATTTGAATGACTGCCAGCAACCTTCGCCACGGTGAAAAAAATTGATTGTAAAAAAAAATCAAGAAATGATGGCAAGAAATAATAAATCCAATAAATATCCCGTATGTGTCGTGACAGATGCAACCCATGCAAACAAAATATTAGACAATTACTGAAAAGAATATTAAAAATGCATGTGACAAACAATTTTGAAACCCACAAGAGTCAACCAACCTAAACCAAACTTGATATTAACGAGATGAGTGTAAAACTCAAATATGTAACTTTCGAAAGTTGATGACAGAGATGACATGGCAATGCTAGTCGATTAATAAAAATCCCCATCTTAAACGGATTGACCGTTTTAAAGTTATGGGCAAAACAAATTTCAAATTCCTCCAGGGGGCGGCAAATCTTTGCTGCCCCTTGGGGGTCCATGGGGTCAACCAATTAAAATTTTGTAAATCGCTATAACTTCATATGGTCTATTTATGTGCGGATTAAAATATATTGGTCATGCATTGATTTTAAAAGTGACCCCCCGGTTGACCCCAAACCCCCATCTTTAACTCATCCAAGCTATTAAGCATAAGTATTGATTGGTGAAAACATGATTGTGATCTCAATAACTTCCAAAGCTTCGCTTACGAAAGTTAATAATAATATTATGTACTTGTATACCATGATATGAGTCCACTGGATGTGCCTCATGTAACAAATTTAGGGTTTATTTTCTTTGAATCTTTATTACAAGTCATTAAATTGTACTTCTTGTCATAATAACCTCTTTGATGTCATTCATAGCACATTTACGCCAACATGCGTTTTGTCAAGTTTTGTGCTACATAATAATTTATATAAATTCACACAACTTACCTCACCCTCCTTCTCTTTCTCTTTATCCATCTTGTAAAAGTTTCTTCAATATTTATACCACATGCCCAGAAATTGATATGCGGCAACAGTGCGTATTACTGCGTATATTTTATCCTCTTAAGCTATCGCGTTAAGTCTTTTAGCGTCATTTCAGCTAAACATAGTAATTCCCATAATTTGTAACATAACTCGATAAAAGGAAGACACGACTGACATGAGTATAGGTTCCGGAAATGAGCTGTCTTGTCTACAAGCTAGAAATCTTGCCGGTGATCAACCAGGACACAAAATGTTAGGTAAAACAGTTATAAAGTATATGTATTTGTTTAACTTTTCTCAGTCCACGTTTCACCGCACATGAAAAATTGCTTATTCTAGACACACCACAGATCACGCTTTCGCTTTCAGCTCATTATCGGTATCTTTATCACCAAATTTTCGAACAAAAATTACATACCTATATCTTGTATAACATACACTAATAATGTTTTTTATAAACTGTCCCTTAAAATTGTCAAGATCCGTTACTCTTATATAGCACAGATGGCAGCTTTTATACAAATACTACCAAGTAAAAAATCTTAGACTTTTTTCTCAGCACACTTACGCAGTGTAGTAATGTATATGTGTATCATAAGCTGAAAATAAACTAAATGATATGAACACAAGTTTTTAAATATGTATAAGAAAATATACTTATTGCGCACTGCGCGCAGATCTGATTCTAAAAAACAATTTGTAGAGTTTAGGTGCTTAATCGCCAGTGGAGCAATATTATTTAAAGCACGTACACCCTATAATAGTTTAATATTAGTATAAAGTAGAACTAGAACACTTTGTGACAAAAACACAACAAGAAATCAGTTACGACACCATTTTTTAATAATTGTCTTGACCTGTATCCTAACCAAGTTTTTCTCCTAGTAGAGGATGAGCGTTTGGTGGTTAACGTTGAGTTGTAGTCAAACTCTGTTTTTAGATAAGGCGACAACCAAAATCACGCAGCTAATGTTGCATCAACTTGTAAAAGGCCGTAAATAAGAAACAAAAGCGCCGATATCGTCATTTGATGCACATATTTGAAGTTAAATTTTCCTAGTATGATGCTATTTCTCTGTTCTGAACTACGTACAGGAGACGATAATCACTTCTCCCAAATAACGACATCACGAACACAGTGCCAGTAGTAGCATGTATAGACTCGAGTGAGGATGCCAACCCAAAAACCTGGCAAAAAATAAGCCAGTAAACATCACAGTTTCAAATGCTAAATCCGTTATATCACATCACATGAACGCGGTGCCTACTGCTGCAATTATTATATGCGTGCGTTTCGAGTTTTCAAAGATAGACTGTGTTTAGACTAGAAGAGAACCGAGTTTTTTTTACATGAATTCCTTTTCCTTCCATCGACAACTCTCAAGTTCGTAGTTGTTTCTTTGATTTCAAACGTTTGCAAATATATACACAATGTACGAATGTAAGATGGTAAAAAGTTAATTCAGTATGTTGTTATGTACTATTGATCTTACACAGACTATAAATGGAGCAGAAAACAACTCTAAACTTACACATACAGCACAGAGAACATTTTATTATTTATAAAATCAATGGAGAACTGCATATTTCAAAACAAGTCGAAATAAAATTTAAGTAATTATAGTAAATAAACAACATCACATGTCATAATTAACAAACCGGATCGAATTAGTCTATGAATACTCTTCGATCTGCCAACCGGGGACTAAAAAAGTGAGCAACTAGTTTTAATACGGTTGGCCAAAACCGTTTCTGTACTTCTTCCAAAGTAGTTCCTTCGCCGACAAAAATTAGGCCCTTGTAATCAATATGAAGTACCTTTCAAGCCAGCAGAATATAAAACGATAATTAGTTTAAACATAGATTTTAGTTTGATACACATCGCTTCATCAAAACTTGAGTTTAATAGTCAAATTTTACGTGTTTACGTACCTGAATTTCCATTCTATATCGATTTCCCATGGGGAGCGGGGAGTCATCGAATGACAAAAGGTACTCGCGTTTTTTATTCTTTTGAATAACGGCGAATTTCGCACTTTCCCACAGGTCCATTTCTTCTTTGCTTGGTGCAATCCAGTCGGCAACGACAACGGGAATATCTTCTTCAAAAAGCCACTATAAAAAGTAAAGGATTTTAACCCAATATCATAAATTTGCTTACACTGACACAGCCTAATTTAATTTATAAGACAGATAACTCACTATTGGCCTTCCTTTACTTAAATATTTCGATTTGGGAAA
>JAHZNB010004859.1:0-12172 GCA_027744295.1 Callyntrura guangdongensis
AAGTAACTCAAAAAATTCTTACCACGACGAGAAGTCTATTTACCAGATATAAAATATATTCTCTGTGCAAAACCTTGTACAAAACGTTTTTTTCTGAGAAGCTTTGTGCATATGGCACCGAGAGAGATAGCGTTTATAGATATGTATAGAATTTTTATAATATAAGAGATTTACGAAGAATATCATACCCTTTTAAGTTGGCCGTTAATGACGTTATGAAGCTCATTCTGAATGATGCTGAATTTCATCATTGTATCGGAAGCGAAAATGGAACCCAGCCCTCCCACCAATGCAAATCCAGGATAGTCTGCACATCGTTTTCGTCTTCGTTTCTCTCGTTCGGAAATCGCCTCAGTGCATTCACTGGGACATCTTAGTCTTGCTAACTGAGCCTCTTCCTCAGTCTCTATCTCATTATAGGTATCATTAGTGGAACTACTCAATCTCGTGCTACTACTTCGATTGCTATTTAAACTACTAGTGCTACCGTAACTACTATCACATTCGTTGGAAGTGGCATTAGTATTGCTGCTTTGGGAAGATGACTGGATATTACTGTGAACCCCAGAAGAGGACGACTGATGTTGCTGATTTCGTCTAGAAGAATTATTATTCCGTCGTTGCCTTCCTCTTCCCCTGCCCCCACCACCGCCGCCACCATCACTACTGCTAGCACCTCTTTGTTGAGATCTGGCGTTAGCACCTCCACCTCGACGCGGAGAGGATGAGGCTGGTGATGCTGACGATGACGCTGCTGGTGATGAGTACAAGTCTTCACAAGAGTCAGCTTCGTCGCATGATGTCGCAGGCTTATGCTTTTCCAACATTTGATATACTCTCTGTACTGCCTCGCGAGTTCGACTTGTTTGCTCTGCGGATGGTACAGAGGCGGATCTCTTTTTACCACTCTTTTCATCATCATCACGGTGTTCACCATCCTCGCTCTGTTGTTGTACTGTATCTGTAGAAGAAGCACCAGCAGGAGCACCTCGTTCTGTTCCCATCTGATTCCCATCTTTCTGTTGTTGTAGCTGCTGCTGCTGATGATGATCAGCAGATTGCCTATTCTCCTTCTGCTCCTCTATATTACACGGGTAGTTTTCGGCCCTTTGTTCCATTTGTTTTCTCTGATCTGGATCCGCTGCCGGTGCAGTTGTGGTGGAAGCTCCTGTTGCTGAACAAGAGGGTTGATCTTGCTTTGCACCAGCAACCCTTTTAGTAGGACTTGACATTTTTCTACGGTCTCACTCAAGGTGTAAACGTCGTCGTAGCTAGTAGCAGCAGCACAGTCAATTTTTCGATACCAACATATACACACAAACTTTACTCCTAATTTAACCGTCAGCCGAACACTGTCTTCTTTAAATTATTGCAATTTTTTGTGTAGCAAAATTAAATTGTGTATACTTGTACTCCTATTCGTTCCAGGAAAAAAATATTCAGGAAAAATGGTAAAACCAATAAGATTTCTCTTTTGACAAATCCTCCCAGTGCAGTAGTGGTAAGAAGTAGTAGCCCTCAGAATTCCTCTCCGTCACGACGACCTTCTAATTTGCCCATGTATAACCCAGTTAGCTAATGTACTAATGCGACTACTTACATTGTGTACATATTTTGAATGATGTTCATGTGCTGCTGCAATACTTTGATTCAAAGAGGAGGAAAGAGACGAGGATACGGTGATCAGATGTAATATATATGGGTTTTAATGTAGTGTGTATTGTACAAAGGGAGGATGATTATATGGTAATAGAGAGGTTGTTTGCAGTTCTTCTCAGCAGCAGCAGCAGCTTCATCAACTTTAAAGTACCAGAGTACCACTATATTACATTGATGATGACGATGCCGTCGCCATCGTGGTGTGGTAGTGATTGAGTAGTGACCACAATGCTATTTTCATCTACTAAGCTAGCAAATCGAGAGACCTGTTGCTGTTGTTGATGATGATGTTGCCTGTCTGCCTACATTATCTATATACATAAAATTCATACATGGTACATTTTTCAGAATGGTTCTGCTATTTAAAGTAAGGTTTCAGAACATAGAACCGCAGCAGCAACTCTTTTTACCGTCAAGGTTGTTCTGTTCTCATATACCACTGCTATTACTACTATATTAAAAGTATAATCAATAATGACATGGAACAAAGACTTGGCTCATAAATTACCCCTTTAGTTTTTCTTGATGACGACGCACACACAGTGACTGATATGTAGTTTGTAATGTTGAAATAAGTATCATCAGTGATAAAAAAAAATTACGCTTTTTTTGTAGATAATAATTAACTATAACGAGAAATGGGCTAGTCACTCTGGTCTAAAGTCTAAAAAGGGGTAATGCCACCAGTGAATGATTACGGCTGCTTAGGCTTCTCTCCATGTCTGTCCTGTTGTGTCAAATAAAATGTTTTGATTTGCTGCCTTCATGTTGCACACGCATGATGAAAGGACAATTTTCCGTATGAATAATGTGTTTATGATGATGACTAATAATACTAGTGTAAAAAAATGCGTGACAAACCTATTCGGTTACACACAAGTACCTAGCTACCTACGATAATTCTGCTCTTTATGTGACCTGTCATTGTTGATTTCATTGTGTTTGTCTGTCCTGTTTAAAAATTGTTGCGACATGATTATGCCAAAAAATGCTGGGTTTCTTTTTTAGATCTTCTTGTTTTGCTGTTGTTGGCTGCTTGCCTGATTAACGGGTTGTTGACTGCCGCGTGAGTATTAAGGAGCAACACTGTAAAAATTGTCATGTAGGCGTGATCTGATGATGTCTTTAGTTGGTATGAAAAATGAGCTGCAGAATGTTCGTTATGCGATCAAGGGGATAAGATTAGCTTAATCTTGATCTATGTCATTACTAGCATACCAAGTGGCACATCTGTAGTAGTATGGCTTGGTTTGGAAGATTTTAAGCTGAACTTGTAGGGCAATTAAAGAGATGTACCGTTTTCAGTATAGAAACGTTCCCCCCCCCCTGAATTTTTTGCAATTGTTGTTGTTTTTCACATTATTGATCCATTCAAGCGATAATGATCCTTTGGAATGATTCGATTGCACAGTCGTCCATATTTTAATTAAAATCCAAACAGCCCATCCTGAATTTGTTACCGATGGAGCATCCCTCCGGAAAATACAGAAAAAACTAAAGATGAAGTATTATATAGGGACGTGCCGTAAAGAAACTGTTGAACTCCAACTAAAGATGCATTGCGAGGCGTTGTCCCGTCCCTGTGTGCCAGAAGCTTCCCGTAATAACGAGTTGAATGTAGTAATGGAAGTAGTAGAAAAAACAGAGATGCGCATAGGAGCACAACAGCGCCAGTAGGAGTAGTTGAAGCCACTTTACTTGCTTTACTGATAGTAGTAGTACAGTAGTAGTAAAAATCAGACTGTAGTTTAGTGTTTTTAATCGTACAAAATCGTACACAAGGAATACGAAATTCTGCGAGGTTTTATACATCCGAGGAAGATTACTTGCAATCCACCGAATATTACTTGCCGTTTTAATACCGGCAGTTTAACCTTTACTTGGGAAAGTAACTACGAATATGCACGACCAGAATCACGACGCACATCACTTCCTATACGCGATTTATAATACGTGTGTAACTAGGAATACTTGTTGAAATATTTTGTCGATAAAGAAGTGTCAATTACGGTGTCTTTCTTTCCTTCCGGAAAAGGTACAAAAATAACCTATTAACCCTCACACTCAAAGAAATCAGTAGAAAAAAATCTAACTCTAAAGGACGTGTATGTCGTTGTTCAAGCAGTGACAACAACTCTACCCAATTATGCAGTAATTAGCGAAACACAATTTAAGAAGCTGAATAGAAAGACGCGTAAATGAATTCGTAAAAAACAACCAAAAATGTTATAAAAAATCTACCTAAAGGACTATGTACAGTAAGAAATATTTTGGAGAAGCGACACGAAGCTGGAAAGAAACGAAACTGCGAGAGACGAGTAGTATAACATGTTCATGAAAGCGGGGCAGGCAGGCATTCTTTCCCTTTCTATACCAATTGTGTGTACACATGGGAGAGGGAAATGGATAGATCGAGAAGAAATACGCTTGTTATTTGTTCGAGAAAGCATCTTGAAAACAGTTTTTTTTACAGAAAAAGGTGCCTATGTAGTCAGAGTGAGAACGCATATGCACTACTGTATTTTTCCATTGCGCAACTGTTGAACAACGCGGTGTGCATATCCGTTCATGTCCCAAGCGTCTGGTTGTGAACGCCCGACTGCCATTAAAATGACGACGACTCAAAAAGTTATTTCCACCAAGAGCAAAGAGCAAGCAACTGCACACATGTGTGCCAATGCTGTAAATTTTTGTTTCGTCAGTCACATTCTACATTACTAGTCTGAGTACTAGAATGGTAATATGGTGGTACCACCACTACCCCTCTGTCTGTTTGAAATATGCATGAATAATCTGGTGTTCGGAGAGTAGTAAAATTGTGGTTGTGGTGGAGGATCTTCCCCTTTTCAAACATAACTCCCGAACGCACTGCACCGTGTACTCTTCAGAAAAACCGATGGTCCATCATCACGTAATCAGAGATGTCTAATAAGTAGCTCCGGTGTGTGTGTTGTACCACCTCCCGCATTGCATTTTGCCACCAGCTTCCTTTTTGTGACTTGGAGCCCCCAAGTCGTCTCTTTGTTGAATTATGTGCACCTCATGTATTTTCTGTTTTAGTAGAAAGCTACGCCAAGACAATCACGTTTTATCGTACGGGACTTTCTCGAACCAGAACAGAAAGATCTATCTGACGAAGTTGCGTTCGGAAATCCGAGCATGTGTTCGGAAAACCGATGAATCGTATGTGATTCTAAAAATTTATTTGAGCTCAGGGCAAAGAGTTTTTGTAGTCAGACGAGAGAGGTACGGTACAAGCTGTTCGAAAGGTCTAGCTAGCTTCCAATTAAACAAGCAATCCATCGGATTACGCTCTGTTCACTGAATGATTGTTGTTTTCACAGATTTCTAATCTGCTCAATTTTCCCCCAGCATGTCTGACTGAGTCACTCAAACCGATCAGTGTGGAATGAAAAGAATACTGTATAGTACCACCACGACTAGCTGCAGACGAAACAGTTTCTCGGAGTTATGCATGATGATACAATGAGAAGAGAAGGAATCGAAGCAAAGAAGAAACTTAAAAACTTTTACAGCAAAGCTGCGTGATGTTTGGACAAAAAAAAATCTAATCCTATTTTTGGATCATCATCATGAAGGCTTCACAGCTTCAAATTCCTCTTTCAGCTTCTTGTTGCACATCACCACAGTGGTGTATGTATCAACTATATAAGTATGACATGACACGTTTAAGGAGGTACGCAATTGTGGTAGAAAGAGTTTAAAATCATAAGTACAAGTACATGTTGAGAAACTTTTTTTTATCATTCAAGCATTCATTCTGTTTAGATTAGTTTAGTTTTTCCAACTTTTTTTCCTTTTGTCGAAAGTTATTTGAAACGGAGTGCACATGTGCATAAATTTCATTTTTGGGTAACTTTTTAACAACTACATGCATGATGTGTAGTCTGTGTAGTAGTTTTTATTAGGATGACTCTATTTCCTGGCTACATAATTTTTCCGTTACGCAAAGAATTATGATATATACCAAACTTGTGTCAAGAAATGCCATTTTCAATCGACATAATTTATTTTTTAAAGAATGTCTCATACTCTCGGATTTGGTTAGTTAAACCTAGTTTTTTTAAAGAAGAAGCGAGACAAGGGTACAAGTAGGAAATCCCAGAATTCACTGCCTATTTAAGCAAAACTACAAAATTTGTAACAAGACAAAAACGGTACAGCGGTATTTATATTGAAAATTCGCAAAAATTCGCGCTTGCTTCCCTAATATAAGTAGGTAAAATAAGGTTACTGATGGTAAGTTTATCTGCATGATGATGTCATTTCATTGGAAATCTCAGGATAATTAAATCACTTAATTACTTAAACGGTCCTGCATTGACGTGTATTTACCGTACACATACAATTTGCCACGCTGCATAATTTTTGATATGTATTTGTGACATGAATTATTTAGAGTGTACGTATGATCTTTTCAATAGATAAGCAAACATGTGTGCTCCTTACAGAGGAGAGGATTTTTGGTCAATCACCATCACACAGACAACGAGACAAAATGTATTGGTAGTTTACTTACACGCCCACCCACATACATTTGCACATGTACACATGGAATAAACTTTCCCCAGCATTAAAAATGCACACAGTCAACAGTGCACTGCTAATAAATCAAATTCATCCCGATGACTCAAATATGAGTGTTTTGATATTTAAAATGTATCCCTTTCCGGAAATCAAGAATGTATGGAATATGGAAGGAAAAATAAATATCAAACATGTTACCTCCGATGTACTTGCGTAATACTATAAGACCCATCGTAAAGCTATATCTGCTGCTGCTGCTCCTATAAGATATACGAATTCTCTTATATAAACCGTACTGGCAGTACTAATGGTGGAAGACCTTATAAGGGTGGCAATGACGTAAAGTTTGGAATGCTTGCCAAAATTAAACGAGGATAACGTTTTAGGCTAAAAATACATACGACACAAGTTTCATTTCAACCTACGAACCAACAACGAGAAATTTGAACAGTGGTGCAAACGATGAAAAGAGGAGAAATTTTTACGTACAACTTTGCAATCTCAGAAAATACACTCTATTCTAGTATGATAAAAATTATGTTAGCTTCATCTGTGTATGCGCAAGCTTAAAAAATAAAACGTGAATTTCCTTTCAGCCACCAATAACAAGGCTTACATTGTGTGTAATCTTTGGTTAAAGGAAATATTATGTAATGTTTGCCTGCATGTGTACCCGACTTCCCGTGCTCGTCTCTTTGGGAAATTTTTTTTAAAGTAAACTGAGTTTTTATAAACATAGACAATGGCTGTGTAGTGCAAAATGAAACCGAAATGAAACCAAGCCAGAGTCCTAGATTTTTTACACAGGAAAAATAAACGAAACGAGACTTTATGTGGCCGTTGTAAATGATAATAGTAGTAAAAGTTTTCTTGTAATTTTCAACGCTCCAAAAATGCAAAAAACCAGATCACTTTGAAAAAAGTTGCGTTTCTTTTTTGTCATATATAACTTACCTAATGCCTAGTTGAAAGACAATGAAAAGATCGTATAGCCTTCACCATTTTCATTTTTGTATTTTTATGCACATAAAATTGAGCATATATATCTGCAAGACGACAATCTTCCTAAAAGGACTTTTAATTTTCATTACGCAGACCCTCCGTCTGCTCCGACTAATGATGACTTAATTGGTCAACACATGATGACCATTATTGGACTAATGCAAAAAAATATTACTCAGTGTGTGTGCTCAGCGAAACTTGTGTGTATATCATAGGTTAATAAGGTTGAAGCAAAGATATTGTAGAAGAGTTATGGCTGATGGCATATTATTTCCATACAAGGCGAGTCAGCGAATGCAAAGTGTAATGAAATATCTATCAATAACAAATGTGAGTAACTGACTGATGGAGTAAAAAAATGTCCGTTTGCATTCTGTACCTATTTATGTATATACATTTGAAAAAATCTTAAAATTTTCCGCTATGAAGATTCGCTTAATTGATGACGACATTTAATGAGCGCCATCATGAATATTTTTTTTTTTGTTTTGAAAGTCATAAAAATATTTTCGTTGATGGTGCGTCTTTGGCCTTCAATCTCGCCTTTACTTTCGCTAAGTTGAAAGCTGCTACACATATTTGACGAAATCAGTTCCTGCTTCTCAATACGCAATAAACTTTGACGAAAATAGTGGGAATGGAATGTAACCTTGAGTGATGTAGCGGTTTGGGAAGGCGAGACTGACGGCCTATGTATGATATAATAAAAGTGTCTATAAAAATAGTATGTTTAACTGATTGATTTTACGTTGGATGAATTCCGGTTTTCACTGGAAATTTAAAGTTGCCACATTCCTTTTCAGATGGTCGTAAGGAGAAACGGAAAATGAGGGGGGACTGTCCTCACTCAAAAAAATCTGAAAATCACAAGAACCTATCATGAAACACATTGTAGAGGCGCACAAACGAACCTTTTCCAACGGTACCACCATAACTTCAAACCAAAACACGATTTAAGTCCTCAATCTGCTTTCCTCGGCAAGTTTTGGAGACAAAGTCTGCTGCACACTACACCTTTACATAAAGACATAATATGTGCTTTGATTCCATTGCAAAATACATTTTACAAAGTTGCACAATTACGAATTTTATTTCGTTTTACAAACGTGAAAAAGGAAAATAGCAGTTGCTGATATATTTCTTAATTGATTTCATGGAACCATTTGGCCAATGCATGTTTTTCACGATTTTAAAATGGAGATCACATTCAACAAAGAATTGCAGGCTATGATTTTTCTACTCAATATAATTGTGAAAACAGCAGGCCATGTCTCCGAACTAGAAATCTCATTTAAAAATTGAAATTCATGGAATTCTTATCGTGTATTCAATAACTTTTGTCGTGTAAATTCACGCCACTTAGCAGTGTGATGTTGTAAAACAGGTGGTAAGCGACTTAAGTGCAAAATGACAGGTATAAAGTACGAAAACAATGTGTTATTATGTGATAATGACGATGATTATTTTACTATGCAAGAAGAGGGCACCTGAAAAAAAGGTCGAAGAAGAAGAGACTAGTGTATAGCCGCGTGGCACAGGAGACACAAGCCGCTGAGAACTGACTTGTTGCAACTGAGTAGAAGAGACTGGGAAATAAGTTTCGCCTTCTTATTTCTATTCTTCCTTCGCTTTTTGGGAGGATCAGAATGAGGATATCTTCAGTGTAATAACAAGAGTCTTTCAGAGCTTTGCTCCAATATTATCATCATCATATCATCCTTCAATTGCGACTATAGGGAAACTATATGCCACGACGATGAGCCACAAAGCTCTAGAACTTCATTCCAACACCATCATCATCATCATCGTTACCATCATTATTGGTGGTGGTGCTAGTGAACTATAGTTGATAGTGATATGGTGGTGGTATGTGATGTATGGAAGCAGGCAAGGATCGAAAATAGCAAAAGGGAACTCGGCCAGGAAAGGATGCCAGGGGTTTTGAACACATTGACGACCTGACGATATTACACATCTTTCCGTCTCTACCGCTACAAGACTATACGTTCCGTTACGTACATAAAGTGAGTTGCATGCAAACTCAGTTTCCACTTGGATCCCCACTACTATATACTTATGACTCTCTGAAGTAGTTTTGCCTCCTTATATCTCGAACATCTTTCAATGCGACGCCGTTTCCCGACAAAAACATTATGTCTGGTTGGTAGTGTTTCTTAGCTTGGTAAAAAAATATTTTCCGTTGCATTGCATTGAACAACGTTCTAAAAAAATACTAAAAAGATTTCCGTTTTGTCAAGCTTGCTGGCATCAAGTAGTGTGCACGCTCAAATTGAAAAATGGCAGTCACTTCGTGTGCTATGATAGCGTGAAGTAATTTGATTTGAGATTTAAAACTTAATATGGCATTACTAACTAAAACCATTGATTATCATCTTTTCAATGTGTGTATAGCTAATATGATAGATTCAGCACGGGTTAAAAAGATAAGAACGGAAAGCCAGCAAGAAGAAAAAATAAAAATAATGCAGTGGTAATTACTCTTCCATCCAACTATACGATATCTACGGTTAAGATAATCTTGTATTGTATGTCTTATAGCCATTCATGTATTTACTCTATGTTTTCTTTAAAAATTCTCTCGTTTCCGTTCATTAATACGTTTCCAAATGTTTATCTTATTTTCAAACAATAGTCAACGTTCTATGGTCTGAGGTATTCTTCGTTTAAACTTGCTTTGATTGAGCTATTACTCAAAATATAACACGAGTTCGAAACATGTAGGGTAAGAGAATTTTAAAATTCAATTTGTAAATATTTTTGTGCAATAGGATGTGTATTGTATGTATATGTTCAATATCTACACACGCCTTTCTGAGATATTCTCGGTTTGTACATATTTTTCGGTATTTGACTATTTCACAAAATAATTATGCTGTGATACCTCCTGCCTACAATCCTATATAACTACAGTTGTTTAAAAAGTCACAGTTATAAGCATACCAAATGGGCTCCAGTTCCAATTTCATGAAAAACATTCCATCATGTGTTTATTGCCTCATTTTTAAAAACAAGTTCTCTTCACCACCTACACGTCCCTCCCTATACATCAAGAGTTATAAGACGTTGACTGAAAAAGAATGATTCAAGTTACGGTTACTATTTTATATTTTAAAAATATTTTTCCGTGTCTACAAGTAGACAGTACTGAGTACACTCTGTTTTACAAGGCTTACGTTACGTTGTTGGTTTCGAGGAAGTCGGTTGAAAAGTGAATGTGCCTCTAAGAGTGAGGACATGTAAAGCAAGCAATGCAGCAGACTTGGATCGGAAGTGTGTCTTTGAATATCCAATATCGGTTACTTTACTTTCGTCTTTTCCGCAGGATTTTACTTCTTCCCCCACAATTTCTCCTGTTTTTTGAAATTTCAAAAATATACATCCATGTGCAATATGATGGTTATTTCCCAAAAAATATTTAGGTTCGATAGTCAGGTCTTTTTGGCACAATTACTTCCTGTATTTTCATGGTTTATGAAAAAACATGTGCATCAATTCACATTATTTTCGAGTAAAAATTCAGATACAGGATTAGAATATTTGGGCGTCGAGGGTGTCTGGTGTTACAGCTCGAACGGAAGGAGACATGTGTAATATTTCAAATTCCATAATGTTGTTCACGCCTGGTTTTTGTTCATATATTCGCACTCATCATTTTCATTACATTATCATCATCAACCTCAAATCCATTTCGTCTACAGTCGATACAGACACAACGTAATATGCATATGCTTTTACGTACGATGATTTTTTGCATTTTTTTGCATTTGAGAATATAATTAGAACATAAAGTCAAAGTCCATAAATACTAATAATGGCATAACATTTTAGTATAAAAATAATCCATATTTCAGTGATTTATTAACTTATTGTTGCTTTCTTAACGTTGGACTACGAAATAGGAAATTTGCACGTCTTTTAAATCGAGAATCGAGAGTAATATACATGTGACATAATATACATATGACATGATAAGATACATTTCCTAGCCATTTCTTAATCCATGACACCAGTTTATAGAATGGGAGCGTTCTTGTATTCAACCATGATGAGAGGTCGGAAGTACTAAAAGTAAAAGTTTAGTTGAAATTTTATACCAATGCGTAATGCGTGACAAATACATGCTAGCTTTAAACTGTACACGTTTACATCTGGTTGTTTCCCGAGACAAATATTTCTGTGAGATTCAATATTTCGAAAGTACAAACATCTACTAATTTTTTTATTACCGACTTATCCTTTCATTTGGACATGGACAGTAGAAAAAAGAGCTCTTGGATGAAACATGCTCTGTAAACTAATTACTATTTATTAGTAAATATTACTAATTACTTCAATTCGGTTGTTATTGTATTGTTGGCAGCACGCAATGCAGCACTATTCCATGCAAACTGCCATTTTTACGCTACTAATATGACAAATTGAAACCAAAATAAGGTGTGCGTTACACGGGGTTTTAATTTGGTTGGAAATAATATAAAGATGTTGAATTTATTGTCAAATGTCAACAAAAAAAAATATTTAGTTGGTTACTTAATTAATTGCTACTTTTTTGAGTCTAGACGCTTTTATTTTTACATACTTTCATCGTAAACCGTGTAGTGTTGGTTGGTAGTCCAATTCCACAATTTCAATTGCACTAACCGTGCATAATCAATAAACCGGCAATAATTTCGTAGAGACGCCGATGAAAACTTTGTATTAATACAAGCTAGAATTGATAAAGACTTGATCTTTTGGCATGTCAGTTGACGTAGTATCGCTATACAAAATTTGAGCTAATTTGGATAAGTTAAATTTTTGACCCACGGGGGTTAACCAAATTTGCTTAAATTATATATCCCAGAGATGCCACTCCCTATGTGCCAATAGTGCCAAATTTGAGCCAAATCGGCTGACGCGTCTGGCCTGTAGAATGATGACGGACTGGCAGACAGACAGACAG
>JAHZNB010004860.1:0-10280 GCA_027744295.1 Callyntrura guangdongensis
CGTACTACGTACAAAAATGACAGTATAATTCATTTCAAAATAATCCGAGATTTGTGGTCAAGATTTTTATGCAACAATTCATACTGCATACTGAAAATTGTCTCTTCTGAGTTCTGACTCATCATCATCATCACCATTAATACTTGTTCATTTCATCATTTCAAATTCCACATGGCAGTAGGAACCGGGGGGATAAATTCCCCAAGGGATTTAAAGATTCAGCATTACAAAGATTACAGGGCTTAAAATTGTTTAACATTACGGGATAGGACTATCCCCCTTGTCCCCCTATTCCTACAGCCCTGAAATTCCAAATAACATTTTCCTTCTATTATTCATTACTCCAACAGAATATTATGTTTGCCAGCTTTCTTTGGAGTCAGGGTGGTTCGTTGGAAAACTACGCCGTACTTTTGCAAACGGTAAGTACACCACTCCGTCAAGCCAATCGATCCACGGCGGATAGGCTATATACTGTCATGTCTACTTTCTCCTTCACCACCACTTCATGGATATTACTTCTTTTCTTTCGCTTCGTTATCTCCTTTCTGTTAGAGCTCGTGTTTGTTATATAGGATGAAGCGTGCGAGCTCATATTTCCTTTTACGTAAGCGGCGAATGGAGTGGAGTTGTAACATTGCATCCGTAATACTATATAAAAAGTAGTCATGAGATAAAAAAGAGACAATATCACTGACAAAATGTTTCTACATCTTCAGGCAAGGTAGGCATCCTTTCTACTGGACTAACAAAGCGGAATGCTTTCTTCAGGCGGATCCTGGAAATGGAAAAGGAAAGTCATATGATCGACAAAGGTTTTTTAAGCTATTATATACATAATATGATATACTTTTGGGACAATACAACCTACTTAACTGCCACCACCATTGGTGGTTCTACTGTGAGAAGCATGCCGTGTCGTGCTTCTTATTTTCAGTTTAGGTGACACACTTTTTCATCCTGGGTTGTTGATCTCGTACTAGCACTGCCATTTTGGATTCGCAATAACGACAAACTTTTTTTCGCTTTTACTATAAATAGGGCTATTTACTAACAAAACTTTGCACTAATTTTTACAATTTAGAAAATAAGAAATGGTGGCTTCCTAATGTTTAAGAAAATTAGTTTCCTTTCCTCGTTTCTCCTCCTCCCCATTTCCCTCCTTCTCCCTGTTCACGGTGCCCTTAATTCTCCTCAACAACACCAGCAACGACGTTCCCAACAAAATCAAACTAGCTCCCCATTGTCCTCTGGATTTTTCTTGTCTTCGTCTTCGCCATCCCATCGTTTTTACCACGATTTTCTGCTGGACGACAATGGACAAAATGACCAGTCACCGATTGCCTATCCCCTTGCGATGCCACAAAGAGAACGTGGAAAGGGACTTACTGTTGGTCCACGTAATAAAACTTCAGGGGGTATTCGGATACGACCTTCTTGGAGGGACAAAGATCAGACTACGACTACGACAGAACCGCCATCTCCAGAAAAACAATCGCCCAGTTCAGGATCTGTGATGAACGAGTCAGTTCATGTCGGTTTGATCCTGCCATACTCTATGTTTCACAGAAGGGATTATCTAAGGATCGTGAATATGGCCATGACGAGTCTACGGCAAAATAGCGATTTGAAGGAATTGTTCGAGAATCACTTTAGGGATGATCCGACCCAACATTTGTTGATAAGGATGATCACTTTCAGCCCGAGTCCAAGAGGTTAGTTATTAACGTATAATTAGTTATTTACTTAATTTACTATTGTTTATTTTTTAAACATTTGTAGACATTCTAAGTACACTCTGTGAAGAATTCCTCACTTCTAACGTATCAGCTATTATTTACCTGACCAACACTGAATTATACGGGGCGTCCACCGCATCAAGTCAATATTTTCTTCAGTTATCAGGCTATTTGGGCCTTCCAGTGATTGCATGGAATGCCGATAACTCTGGACTTCGTCGAGTAAGTGTTTTTCTCACAAAATTACCACAGCATGTGTCTCTTATATTGAAATTGAAAGTCTTGGTGATTAAAACCGTTGATTTTACTGCAAATTAGCGAGCCTCCATATCCACTGACTACTATCAAACTGAAATGGTTCTTCAACTGGCTCCTTCCATACATCACCAAGCATCAGCAATGCTGTCCATCCTAACCCGCTACAATTGGCACCAGTTTGCAATTGTCACAAGTCAAATCGCTGGTCACGATGATTTTGTCCAGGCAGTGCGAGACCGTGTCCAAGAGTCTCAATTCAAGTTTGTTATTCTTCAAAATGTGCTCGTCCTGTCAGAAAACGATCTCGCTCCGCTGGTCCATTCTGAAGCTCGAATTTTATTGTTATACTGCACAAAAGATGAGGCAAAATGGATAATGCAAGCAGCCACAAAGTATGGCTTAACTGGGGCCAATTACGTGTGGATTGTAACTCAAAGTGTGATGGGAGATAAATTGAGTGATATTAGTTCGTATGATTTACCAATTGGCATGCTTGGAGTACACTTCAACACAACGATTGAGGCACTCAAATCTGAAATTACCAACGCCATTCGAGTATTTGTAAACGGAGTTCAGCAGTTTCGAAACGATAGTCGCAATAACAAAATCAGCTTGACCCCAAGTTTATCCTGTGATGGGATTGGAGAAAAGGCAAAGTGGGGAGAAGGAGATCACTTTTATCGGGCCTTGAGATCAGTTGTAGTTGACTCCTCGGAAGGAAAAAAGCCTCCTCTTACTTTCAATCCTGATGGCACTCTCGAGAATGTTATTACTGGACGATGCTCTCCAGACCGGGGTGTCCTTTGTAAAATAAACAACAACTCTGCTGTGGATTCACAGCACATGTCGGTTCTAAACTCGGCTGGCCGACACTTGGGCATGCCATTTCCTCAAAACACGAGCGTAGATAATTCTTCCTTTCTCTCCAATTACCAATGTTGCTCCGGCTTTAATATTGATCTCCTCGTCAAATTCGCTGAGGATATTGGTTTCACATACGAGCTGGTTCGAGTAGGCGATGGAAAGTGGGGTGAGCACTAAAATATCATTAAAACCTTAGGATTATACATTAAATTATAATCTAAAAATCCATTTGAAATAGGCACCAACAGCAGTCACAAGTGGAATGGCTTAATTGGCGAGCTAATAAACAGACGAACGGATGTGGCCTTGGCCTCGCTGATGATCAATTCGGAGCGGGAGGCTGTTGTGGATTTCAGTGTTCCCTATATGGACAGTGGAATAGCCATAATGACCGCCAAGAGGACCGGAATCATTAGCCCTACCGCCTTTTTGGAACCTTTCGATCCCAGTCTGTGGTTTCTTATTTGCGTGGTTGGAATTCAAGTTTATTCACTGTTTATTTTTTTCTTTGAGTGGCTCAGTCCTTTAGGATTTGACATGAAAAAGTACCCTACACCTGGAAGTCGATTCAGTTTCTTTCGTAGTTGCTGGTTGGTTTGGGCAAGATTGTTTCAAGCTTCCGTACACGTTGAGCCACCACGAGGCTTCACAGCAAAGTTTTTGGTGTACGTTTGGAGTATGTTTGCGGTGGTGTTTTTAGCAACATATACCGCCAATTTGGCTGTATTCATGATTACCAGAGAAGAAAGTCATCAGTTCGTTGGGGTTCATGATCATAGGGTTAGTGTGTTAACGCTAATAAGTTAACTTAGGGAATGGTTTACAATTTGGAATATACATGTGTCAATATTTATAGATTTCTTAAATATTACAGCTAACGAACCCAAGGTCTGTGCGACCACCCATGAAATTTGGAACGGTAATTAACACCCATGCTGCCAGTTTATTTCTGAAGCATCATCCAGACATGTTCGCGCATATGACACAACACAACGTGGCAAATGTGAGCGAAGGAGTGAATGCTGTACGAAATGAGTGAGTCACCATCTACATTTAAACATTTAATTCAAATAAACTCATTGTTGAAATATTTTCGTGTAATGTATTGGTTCATCACACACACTAGATCGCTCGATGCTTTCATTTATGATGGTCCTGTACTCCAGTACGAAGTGTTTCAAGATACGTCAGAGACTTGCCAGCTGCTTATAGAAGGTTCTTGGTATGCCCATACTGGTTATGGACTTGCCTTTCCCCGTAATTCGAAATACCTCCCGCAGTTTAACAAATACTTGATGGAGTACAAGGAGAACGGGGATTTGGAGCGATTGCGTCGCTTTTATTTCACCGGTCCTTGTTCTGCAGAGCGTGGTGGCAATATGCAAAGTCAACCAACTTCCATTGGAAAGTTTAACACATTTGGAACCGGGCCCTTGGCACTGGAACAATTCTTGTCAGTTTTTCTTTTGCTCGGTATTGGCGTCCTGGTTGCCTGCGTATTTGTCGTTATCGAGAAGGCTTATGCCAATTGTATCGTAAGAAGGGTTTTTGGCGCAGTAGGCGCTAATGGAGATCATTTGAAGAAAAGTCAGCAAAGTTTGGATACGCTGGAAAACAAAAATAAAAAGGCCCCACCAGCTTGTTTACAGCTGTTAAGTCAAAACATGGGACTACCATACTCTAGAACGTTTTATCGGGCGCACAAACGAGACTCTAAGATAAGATTGTTGGATCATTTTACGTCTTCCTTCAACATGTATGATAACCCACATAATACCATAACTGACCATTGTCACGGATTTTTGGAAAGTTTTGTGCTGAGAAAAATGATCACTTGTAACGATCCGATTTGTCAAAGGAATTTCGTCAAGTTGGAGGGCGAACTGAGAAAATGGTAAAAAAAACGAAAGTGACTCGTGAATACACGTATGTAATGTTACTGATAGCATAATATGTTAATGGGAATGAAAAAATGTAGAGAAATTTTAATCTATTGCTTGCAGTTTAATAAAACTGAAACAAATCGAAACATGGGGAAGGCTATATGGTGACCAACGCCTAGCCCCACCTGGAATGCGTGGGGCCACCTTCAAAAAGCGTGGGACTGGTGCAGCATCCACAGCTTTAATGCGCACCCGTATCAGCACCATCGAACGAAATCACGATGAAATCGTAGGCCGACGAATTTGCGGCGACTACAGTGATTACAGTGACTATTCCATTGTCGGCACTGCCACGGGTGCTGGCGGGAGTGGATTAAGTAGCGTGGTAACTTGTGGCATTAGCGGACTGGTGGAAGGTCAAAATCCACGGGCCGTTTTCCGGGACGAAGTTATAGGTTCTGTATCGTCCTCGTCTGTCGCTCTGAGAAAACGCAGCGGTAGTTTCGGAAGCAAACGGGAACTACGAGTTAGTGATAGTGGAGTAGACGGAAGTCGCGGTATGAGGGTTAGCATTAGCGACATGGAAGATGATGTATTGAGCAACAGAAGCGGAGGGCGTAGTGGAGATGAAGTTTGTGGCGTCAGTACAGTGTTTCAAGGAGGAAGATTTAGCAAAAGCCAAGAGCAGATCATCAAGGTGGCGGAAATTGAAACTGTTTTGTAAACTTGTGTTGTCTTTAGATGGCTTTGTATTTGCAGCAACCTAATTATTTATTATTTAAAATACAAACATGTTCATATAAGCTTACATAATCCCTTACGGATGTATTAACTGTATTGTTAGTTGTTGTAAATGTTATAGACCTGTCATTAGATTGGAAGAGTACGGTGCTACTTTAATAAATGTGAGATTACAAAGAAAAGGGAAATAACTGGAAACTTTTAAGTTCAAAAAATATTGTGAAATGAATCCACCCAATGTGATATGGATAAGATTAACAAGAGAGAAAATGTTTAAATGTGATTACTTGCTCTTCCCACACTCTATGCTAATGCCATGCATTGCTGATTTGAATTAAACACAAGATCATATTGTCGTCAGGCACAAATGAATAAGCGCGTACAAACCGACGGTCAGTAAATTGAAAAGTAGTATTTGGCGTGCCAAAAATATTATGAAATCAGCTTATTTTAAGAGAAACTTTGTAATATAGGCTGTGATTAATTAATTGTTTAAATATGTAAATACCTAAAAATCGACTTTCTTGTTATTGCTAGATACCGTATCACGGCATGTAATTGTGTAAACCAAAAATTCTGTGTTCTATAATTCAATATTATATTAGGAAAAATGTGATGAATGAGCAAGGAATGATATAAAACGAGGATAATTTTTGTATTAAGCTTTTATTCTCCGAGGATGGAACTTCCAAGAATTCGTATGCATAGGCACATCTTAATGTCTTCTGTTTATCAAGTGCTCAAAAAACTAGGTTGTGTGTCAAAACAGCCTAGCTGGCCAAATTATTCCAAAATTCAAACACGCATATGGTTTAGTCATTTTTTTAAAATTTTGACACTACTGTAAACTCGTGAAAGCTTTCAATTTAGTTAGTTGATTGTTACAAATTTTCATTGTGTTTCCTGATACACAGTAGAGTGTTTGTTGATGTACACAGTGCATATCTACGTGTATTTATTTTGTAATGATAGGACTATGTACATTCACGTATTATATTTGGTCAATATACCTATGGTGCTTTGTTGATCAAAAGATTGAGAATATTGAGATTAAACAGATTTCCAATTATTAATGCCAAGTTGAACAAAAAGGCTTCTTACAATAAGAAGTTACAAACAACTATCGTACTGCATAAATGCTTCCAATTATGTCGCAATGACATAAAAAGTTGTATTAGGAACAGGTCTAGATAGATAGTTCAAAAATGTGTTGGATAATAATGTTAGTTATTGTTACTGTTATAATATCTGTGTATAATCAATGTGTTACTTCAATCAGTCACAATTACTATTGACTGTACTTAGAAATTTAAACAAGAAGAGTGGATATTAATTATAGAAAATAAAATGCTGGAAATACACTTTGCTGGAAAAGTTGTTAAAATAAAAAAAAATTGTGGTCCACTTTTTTACATTACGACATTACTCCTGTTGTATATCTGCTGTACATGAGTGAACAATCACAACAACGGCCCACTTAACATTAACATGAAGACGTCATCTTTAACTGAAATATTGAATTTGAAATAAATTTAGACTTGCTTTGACCATTCCGGCATAACTTTTGGCTGCTACATTTTATAGTTTCTAACTTCAACTAAAAACAATGATCACTGGTCTCATTCCTTTACAAGCTGATATAAACCAAGAGTACCTTTTATTTTTGCTTTTATATCATAGATTCAAAGATCATTAAAAAATGTTCATAAATTAAAACAATTCTTGATGACAACGTATTAGGTATTAAGATCTATTAAAAGTGCCCCTATTGCCCCTAATTACTACATCCATCGTCAATGTAAATCTAATTTTAAAAATGACATAATATGCATGCATTAATCTGCACTGGATAAAATGTACAAAGTGCTAGCCAATTCGGATTGCACCTTTTCGTATTTATTTATCAGAGAATGACCTCATTGGCACCCATTACAAATTGGAATATTATACATTAACGTGGCTTAACCATTTAGCCAAAGAATCCTTGAGCGAGTAAGGTGTTCACAAGGTTAGCTATATTATTAGCGTCAACAGGACCTCCAGGAAGTCCTGGACTACCAGCGAGACTAGTGCCGGTTGGACAAAATGGAAGATTCGACGAACTTCCACCGCCNCTATATTATTAGCGTCAACAGGACCTCCAGGAAGTCCTGGACTACCAGCGAGACTAGTGCCGGTTGGACAAAATGGAAGATTCGACGAACTTCCACCGCCTACACCGCCAAAACCCCCACCCATCCCACCACCAGGGCTCCCTGAAAATAATACATCAAATAACTTATTACAATTTTTAGAAAATGAAATTCATTGGCAAGTGATATATAGATGATATTTAAAATTTATTATGTTTATAATCAGTTTTTGACTTACCAGGCAATCCAGCGCCACCCACAACCCCTAAGCTTCCTCCGGGGCTTCCTATGAAAAACAAATAAAATTTATTCTTGCCACTGCATATGAGATTTTCATTGCAATTACAAATATGCAGCAAATTTTGAGACTTATCAACTTTCTAAATTACGTTAACAAAAAAATTTGCGTAATTTTGACTTTCTCTCTTACCAGGCAATCCAGGACCCCCGGCTCCCATTAAGCCTAAACTTCCTCCTGGGCTCCCTAAATAAAAAAAATTATATACCTAAATTGACTATTCAGTTGATACCAGTGAGACATACTGACTGATAACACAAAAAATCAAGACTGACTGACAAATCAAGAAAGGTTAAATAGCAGACTTGTCAACTTTCGGTTTAAATTTAAGCAACGACTAGCTTGAGACTTGCGATATTTTCCATACCAGGTAATCCAGCGCCACCAACCAATCCTAAGCTGCCTCCAGGGCTTCCTAATGGTATAAATAAAATAATTTAAATTATTTGTCTCACAACATTAACAAAACAGTACAAGACTGGTTTAGCATAACAATTTCCTAACTAAATGCAATATAATTTTAAAGGCTTTGTGACTGACTTATATTCTTACTATGATTTTCTTACCAGGTAAACCAGAGGCTCCTGACCCAAAAAAGCCTGAACTCCCACCTGGACTCCCTTTTAACAGTAGATAAAAAAGTTTATGTTAAAGTTAATTTTAAAAAATTGTTTAAAAAATCAGAAATATTATCCTTACCCGGTAATCCAGAAGCTCCCGCCCCAACTAAGCCTACACTTCCTCCTGGACTTCCTATGAAAAGTTAGTCCCAAATAAACACATTAGTTTGCATTGCAGCAGTGTAACTAATTTGATTCCTTCAGAAACTCATTCGCTTTCTGGTTAACTGGAAATTCTAATTCAAAAATTTTCTTACCAGGTAATCCAGGGGCTCCGGCCCCCATTAAGCCTGAACTTCCACCTGGGCTCCCTTTTAACAGTAGATAAAAAAAGTTTAAAACATCAAACAATGAATGGGTTCGAATTGGATATTCGATTACAACACATCTAATTTGAGTTCTTCTGATGCTCATAGTATTTCTACTTAATTTGGGCTTAATTTTCAACTGGAATTCAAAAGATTTGTTTAAAAATCAGAATTATTTTCCTTACCAGGTAATCCAGAAGCTCCCGTCCCAACTAAGCCTACAGTTCCTCCTGGACTTCCTATGAAAAGTAAGTCCCAAATAAACACATAAGTTTGCATTGCAAGTTGCGACAAAGTAACTAATTTGATTCCTTCAGAAACTCATTCGCTTTCTGGTTAACTGGAAATTTTAATTCAAAAATTTTCTTACCAGGTAATCCAGGGGCTCCGGCCCCCATTAAGCCTGAACTTCCTCCGGAACTGCCTACAAATAAAATTTTAAGCAAATTAGTACCGGTGTCGTATTTCAATGAAATATGTAGTTTAATTCACAAAGTACCTAGCATTATTTCAAAATTAAGTTTAAATCAATTTCAAATTTGGTTTATATAGTTGACAAATTGCCAAAACATTTTAAGTGAAATTCCCCGAATATTTCATTTAGTCATAAGATTTGAAAATCCGTTGAAATTAAGGATGAAGAAACTTTTATCTCAGAGTACAAACGAAATGTAATGCTACTTAATCTCTTCGCATGTAATAAGAATAAGTGACATTACTGCTAATTATGGCTTCATTTGAAAATACACTGCGAACGCCACTGCTGCTCTATATATTTTTTTATCTACCTGGCAATCCAGGGCTGCCGGCTCCTATCCCAAAGTTTAAAGGTACACTTGAAGGTCCCGGTAGGACTGGGCTGAAGCCACCAGGGGTTCCAGGAGCGCCAGCTTCAAAGTCGGCAAGAATGCAAGTAACGCCTAGTGAAAATTGATTAAAAAGTCATATTATTATTATATTATGTCAGGTTCGGCTAAGTCCAACACATTTTAAGCTGAAAAGTATAAGAGTATTCGAAAGTATTTCTAGATTATTACTGGGACAGGACAGGGGACAGGAAGATAGTCAACAATGTTTCCATATGACACACTTTGGTATTGCTACAAATAACAATCTAATATCCTGATGATTTTTCCAGAAATACATTTCTCTTACCAGGTATCATAACAGGGCTTCCCCCAGGACTTCCAGGTAATCCTTGACCTCCAGATAAGCCAAACTCTCCTCCATGACCTCCAGCTAAGCCAAATTCTCCTCCAGGACTTCCAGGTAAGCCTTGACCTCCAGCTAAGCCAAATTCTCCTCCAGTACTTCCAGGTAATCCTTGACCTCCAGCTAAGCCAAACCCACCCCCAGGACTTCCAGGTAAGCCTTGACCTCCAGCTAAGCCAAACCCACCCCCAGGACTTCCAGGTAAGCCTTGACCTCCAGCTAAGC
>JAHZNB010004861.1:0-28141 GCA_027744295.1 Callyntrura guangdongensis
TGGCAGTTAGGCATGGTGGCAGTTTACAGAGGTGGCAGTTAGACCCTTGGTGGGAGTTCACCATGGTGGCATAACGCCTGCTACGGAATACCACACCGTATGGTATTAATAATATCTTTAGATATATTGAGTGAGCTTGACGACAGTTTTTAGGGAAGAGACAGACTGAGCATCAAACTGCACATGAATGGGTATGAATTTCAGGTAATGCTGGATTAAAATATAAATGCTCACGCCAAGACAAAAGAACATGTTTCTAAAGAAGTTTCTGTCAGTTAAGTTTAAGCAAACAAAAGCAGACAATCGTAGTTTTAAATCTGCAACTACTACCAAGCAAATTCATATGCCTTTTTATGTAAAATTTACAGTAAATGGAAGTGCAACAGTCTAGATGTAATGGAAAAACATTGAATGAATGTACTGTGGGCTAAATAAACAGTCACAAACGAGAGGGTACGAGTTTTTAGTACTGTAAATTCCAATAAATTCGATTCTTAACTGCGTCTATTTTTAGTCAGTTCATCAATAATTCCATATTTAAACTCCCGAACCTTCTGTATTTACCGAACAGTACGCTCTGACTCCTGACGGCACGTTTCCCTCACAAATGCCAACTACCAGATAAAATGCTTGGATTTTCACCATGTGATACGGTACCACGTGCAGAAAGATAGTAATAGATTCATTGTAGGTCTGGCAGACTCACAAGAAAAAATAAGTGTGAACAAGAAATGTATGTAATATACATAGGCCTCGTGCATGAACCAGAAAAATACCCCTACGTAATTATTCAAGGTACTGCTCTAATTACGTCAAGAGAATTCAACAAACCTGCAGCCAAAAACTATGATAATGATAACCAATTTGAGATGGAGTCAGGAAAGAATATTCCTACCGTCTTTAGACTCTTTTCCACAAATTTGTCTTTCTATGAGATAAATATATATTTTCCTACTTTTCAAATGTACCTGAAACATGGCAGTGTAATATTCTTCATGCTTAGTTTCAAGGCATTTAAATAATAAAAATATACCTGTTCGACAGAACCAGTTCTGGTTTTAATTTTAATGTTAGTGTTCTAAAACGGTTTGGTCTGGTTTTAAATGGGGCCACCTCAGGTATGTTACACTGGTAAAAAATGGTTAGTGGTGATAAACGCTTTGGTTCCCGTATTACCACAGTAGCTGTATGTAGTATATGGGTGGTGGTTAGATGAAACTGTATGTGTATGTTTAAAAGTGGCATGCAAATAGTTTGCGGTCCATCTGGGCAAAATTTCAAGTCATCTCAAACAGCCGACGTGGCTTGAGCTTGGGACTTGCCAAGTTTGCATCACAATTTTTTGTCAAACCCAAGTTAGTGGGAAATTTTCCATTTAAGAATTTTTATTATATTGATAGTTTTTAACTGTACGTTGTATTATTTATTCATTTGGTAACATGAATTTTACTGTTAAACTATGTAGCGAGCGAACATTGGATATGAAGCGTTATATTGTATTTTACCATACATTTGTTGATATTATGTATGAGCTGCGCTACCGTTAATAGTGCAATCTGAATATTTGCTGTATTTGTAATTACTTTTGTTTAAACAAAATTTTAGTGGGTAGAAATATACTGACCAAGTCTAGGCAGCGTCGCATAAATTTCATTAGTTTAGTTTTGTATTCTCTCCATAATAAAGATTTGAATTTGTACTATCACTGTACCACGAACTTATCCAGAAAAAAACGAGAAAATTTTGGCTTATAAATATTTTAAATGAATTTTTTATTTTGCCGGATTGTACCATAGTAAAAGTGAAGCTATCAGTGGGCAACCCAGAAAGTCCCGGCTATATTATAATATCATACCATATGGTGTTATCAGTATTAGTAATGAGCTTGACGAGAGTACATAATTTGTGGGTTTACTTCACCTTTTTTCCAAGTATTCAATTTCAAAGGCTCATAAAGTAGTGAAGCAAATTATTTTCCTTGTGAAGGGTCATATTCGATTCGTATTAAGGACAATAAATGAGCATATTAAATTGACAACGGTTTTTTGTCATGAGTATCCTTGCTTTTAAGGTTCTAGAGCTGAATCAACTAGTCGACGAAAAATTAATCCACACTCATTATTTTGCCACCTACAATCCCAAAGCCAATCAGTTCTGTAGCAAATCCAATGACAGGAAACTTTTTCTATTGTATTTCACATGGCTGATTCTCCCTGACATCGTCTGGCCTGTAGCAAGTATCTATATAATCGTTTACCTGAGAATTCTACACCCCAAATCGGTATCATCCAATCGGCTTTTCTTCGCAATTGTTATCAGCGCTTTTGGAATGCTCTACAATGGAATCAACTACGGTGTGATGAAAAACTACGCGGAACTCACAGACTACATTAATTCTGTTCAAGGTTTAGCACAAATACGAGCGAGAACCTGTTCCAAAAACCAGAAAAACCAACTGCTCCCAATGCTTCTGGCAGAATACAAAAAAATGGTAGATCGATCTAAGTGGTTGGAAGTGGACCTGGTGGGTATACTCGGGGTCCACCTTGTAATCTTTATCTTCATTGGTCCCATTCTGTTCCGTGCAGCTACATTATTTCTAAGGGGTGATCCATTCTCGTATTCAACATTGATGCAGACAGGATACGACAAATTTCCGTTTTTGCTTTCTCTGCCATTTCGGATAACCTGCCCTGGGAACTCTTCTCTGCTGCATGGAAACCGGTCGTTGTGTAAGAACTATTTTTATGGTTCTTCTGATTATCGCAACAATAATGGCTGATCTGCTTCAGCAAATTCGAGACGTGGCCAAAACTGACATCCCTGTTGCCATGACAAGATACTCGTAATTATTCTTAATTGTACGCAGTTCATGTGAAGTGCATGAGGCCTGCAGCCGGGTTGCTGTTCTGTGTCGTGGAGGGAGGAATCTTCACGGCTATCGTCTCCTTGACAGGTACGTTTGTCGGGTGGAGAATATTGGATCCCCTGGTCTACCGGATAAATCCTTTCATACCTATTTTCACCATAATTATCATTGCAGTCATCTTACCGTGTTCTATCTACTCGGCTGAGTTCAGTAGAAACCTGATAAAAAACTGGCAAGTCAGGATAAACGAATGTACAGGAAATCGGCGGTTGAAAGTCCGGATTCTCAACAATTTTCAGTTCATGGCTTTCTACGTAGATCGGATTGGCTACGTTGTCATGGAAACTAAGATACGAGTATTTAATAACATTGTGAGCAATACCGTAAATGTTGTGCTGATGTGCATGGGGTTCATAAACTGGGAAGGACACAGGAGCAAACATGTTTGCGAGCAATTAGGCTTTTGGGAAGCTATTGTGTTCGGGAGGGAAAAGCCTAGAACCCTTAGAAACATTAAGAAGAAACCGCATATACATCCTCAGACTGTACAGGTTTTTTTTTGAAAGTTCCAAAAAGTAATGGAAGTAGTTGACGAGAGACCCTTGAGAAGACCCACATGGGGAAGAAGTTATTTAATACATTGCGACACGGCATGAAATTCTCAAAACCCATTTTATTGTTTTAGCAAGTATTTTGGACTTCATAAAATATTAAAATAGGCACTGATGTGTACGCAGGCAATATTCATTGCGGTGTCAATATTAAAATGTAAATACCACCTTTGCTGGGTGTTGCACCCATAAATGTAATATTGAATAAACAGTGATATACTGAACAACTGAGCATGATCCTTGATGTGCGTGTGGTAATCTCTGCTATTCGGTTTGAAATTTTAGGAATTGAAATTAAATATATTTACTGGAAGGTTATATAAAAATTGGATAAAGCATGTACACGAACAAAACTACTTTCCAAGTACCAATTTTGGTACGAGATAACGTTCGACTTAATGGTAACAACCTAACCATTCAATTTATAACTTGAATGCACATGAAGATGCTACCAAAGGTATGAAACAAATTAAATAAATGTATATTAATAAAGAGAAAGCGCTCACATTTACCATCGTTTATATTTCTTTAAATAGCAAATCACAGTTCCATGTATATACTGTCACTATAGATGCTACGGGTAATAAATGATTGTCGGTTTGCTAAATACACTCACTGAAACTTACTGAATGTGAGTGAAACTTACCACGAAACACGGCAAATATCCATTTAATCGTAAAGCAAATTATTGTAACCCCTTACTCGATGAATTGCTACTGTTATTTATCCCTATTGATAAAAACTAAATGCTCAGAAAATAAAAGTCACAACTACGGCTTATTTCAGAGTAACAATTTATTACTATATTGTAATTTTTGTCACCTTAAATGCTTACACATAAGCAGATGAAAACTACATTTATGTAATCTAAAAATACTTTTACATCAACATACCCAATGCATGTAATTGCACTTATCGTCAATACAAATATATCAAATCTACTTTACATTTTTTCAGTTATATAAATAGTAAGTCTATCGTTAATTTATGTTCTTTTGAAAGGTTTATGGTAATAGCGAACTAAATGTTTTTTTCGCACTATCCATAGTCAAATTGAAACACAAATTACACCACCATGTGTAATTATTTCTATAAACTTCAATATCCTTGCGAACGTACAATTTTGGCCACCGAATAAAGAAAATATTTTTTAGGGGTTTTATGTTAATTCTAACAATTTTGTATAATTTTGGAATTCTAACAATGTTTACATATTTCGAACAAAAAAACCATTAATTCCTTAGTACTTACAGATTTTTAATTACAATGATAACCACTACACACAAATAAAAGTCACACCCCCAAAGGATTTTAATTCCCAATTTAAAATAATCCTAAGTTTAAAATATATTGTACTGTACATGAAAATTAAAATTATCTGTATAAGTATAAAATTAAAATTATAAATATAAAATTAAAATCTATGTGTTAAGGTTAGTGTCTTTTTGAATGTAGAGCTGGTAGACATTGCAGCGATTTGAGCTCTCGTGTTTAGTACTATGGTGAAGAAAGTCAATTATTATGTTATCGTTTGCTTTACGTCTATTGGCGTGCCTACTTTGGTAAAGATGTTGTAAGACTGTTATTCCCAACCGCAAAACAAACAATACAAAATTATACCTACTAAAAATAACCCAAGAGATGGACAAGGAGTCATCTCTGTTTACCAACAATATTTGATAAAACTTCAATGTAACATTCAAACAATGTAAATAATAATTACGGCAAAATTATTGCCAATAATATTAAGTTAATCCAAAAAGGTGCCAGAAATTTACCACTCTGTACGAACTGAGAAAATTCAGCGTACAAAAACCATAATTAAATATTTTACTAATTTAGCAAGTAGCGGATGCGTTTTGCATTCATACATAAAGCAAGAGAAAAATCGAATAAAGACACGCTTGTTTCCACTATTAAATTAATGTTTGTGCAAGCAACAAACGGACAACTTTGTTTATGCTGTTGGACTTAATTCTAACCTACTCTCTCGTATCCTCTACCATCTGACCTTCTCAATTGAATCACACCATATTCCATATTTCAAAGAATCGTGCAAACCAGTACTAAGTACCTCCATACTTATAAGCCTTTACCGTCCTATAATCTCTATACCACCATCTAAGCAGGGCAAAGCCAAGTCTGACAATGTATCTGGAACCGTCTACGTTTTAAAGAGCTGCAACAAATGATGAAGGCTCTTTTTGTACGTACAACAGTAACTCGGGAATAAAACAACCTAATTTTATATCTTCCGTACGAGTTTCTTATTATAACTTTTTGAGGTTTAAAAATTATTATTTCGTGTGAGCTTACACAATTTTTATAATTTTTGATGACTTGTACAGCTAATTTTGAATTTAATATTCAGTAATATATATTTATTCAAACCCTGGCCGATTACATTTTAACCAGCAGTTACAATCGTAGCCTTCGCGACTATAGGTTTAACTAATGACACATACTTTAAAAAAGTTACGTTCACGTTTGTCGCCATTACTTAAGTTTCCAGCTTTAGCAGTTTTTAATACATAATAAATTTTACTCTCGACGCATTAAATATTAGAACGATTCAAGTTTTTCAGACTGGAATGAAGGAAGGATAGAAACTTGTCAGTAATTTTTTAAACGAGATAAATCAGATCACAAAAACATTGGTTAACTGATTTAACTCTCATTTCCATCCCCACGATCACCGTAAGTAAGACCTGGGTTAAGAAAACAACACCTGTCTGTGTATTTTCATTTTACTTACAACGAATAAAACAATGGGAGACTAAAATTGTTTCACTTCTCTAATTTGACAGTATGTATCATTGGTAAACTCTATGTTTTTGCAAACTTTGCCCTACAGAACATATTTTACACTGTCGAATTTTTTATACTATGGGATATACCATTACACCATTATTTTCATACCACACTTTAACCATGCTTAAGTGAGCCATTAGAGTTCCGTGATGACAGTCAAACATGAAGCAAGTCAAAAATGGAAATGTGCAAAGTTATTCAGTTTTGTGAATACTGGAACACAAACTCACAACCTTGGAATGGTAAGTAGAAACCAAGAAAACATACTGAATAGGCTTAGGTTCATGATGAAATGCAAGGTAAATAAAAAGAAAAATTTCGAGTATCATTCTGCATTTACAGGAAATTTCCAACAAGTGAAAGCCATAATGACCATACATTGGTAGTATTATTCACAGCCACGCTTATACTATCCGTCCTGGCAACCACGTACTCAAACGGGACGATGATGGTGAACAACGTAAGTGACACAGATTTCGTCGCATGCTTTTCATGCATATTTCGAGGGGAGACTTGTGTAGTCACCCATTGGATGAAGACGTATTTGAAGCGACTTACCAATGTGACTTAGTACTTAACAACGTCATATCACGACATATAGATATTTCCGTGATGTGCAAATGTCTACTCAACAGTGGAAAGCTGCTACTACCGCCAGGAACTGCGAACCTGGGATCCCTTGGACATATGTAATACTCTCTATCTCTAATCAAACTATTATTATAAGCTAGTTATACATCACAGCATTTACAACTTTTAGTTTTTGGTAGCACTATAATCCAACCATAAATCCACGTGATATTCGTCGTCACACACACATCCAATCAACGGATAGCTTTTACCACGGAAGCAATCTACTTCCTCACTTCACACCCTTAACATTCGAAATTGCTTGGAAATTTATAACTGTTATCAAAACACATTTTTGGTAACAGGTCGGTAGTTTATTAGCTAAACTAGTTGGTATAGAAGTTCAGGATTTCTTTTGGCTATCCATAACAATAAATAATACCATAAGAACCAATACGATTGCTTGACATAATTAGATTTGATTGATTCTGTACTGACGAAATCCTTCATGATTAACCGACCTTTGGTAAAATACAATGTAGCTATAAGATTTGATAATTACCATACAATGCTTACTAAAATTTTAAATTTTAAACAATTTTTAAGTCGGAATGGAGCACGGGACAAATATTTTTAACCACACTATTGGATAGAATGGTTTGTTGACTGTGCCACTATTAAAAAGAATCGTTTAGGACTATTAATTTACTTGTAAAGTAATATACACCTGAAGTACTTTCAATAATATTTACGTTTGTTACCATCACATTTATAACTTGTTGGTATTACGGTGCCTTATTTTGCTTACTTAACAATTTACTATTTCAAAGCAATAAGTCGTTCGTTTCTACTCAATTATAAAGGAATAACTAAAATTTAATTTTATATAGGTGCTAGTACAGATGAAAATTTATCTACACTTTAATTGGTATACACATTTGAATCGATCATGGTACCGTCATGAAGAATAAAATTTAAAGCACAATTAGCTATTTAATAACTTTCGCATAGTAACAACTTCAGAAATTGAAATCCCCTATTTTTCCTAATATTTTTATTTTCTATAAATCTAATGGCTATCTTATTAGTAGTTACTATTTAAACAAAGCCAAGTGAAGCTTCAGTTTTATAGTAAATGCTATACTAAAGAACGGCATTCTGTTAAAAGTGTTCTTTTCAATGATTTTGTAGTCTTGCTGACAAAACTGTATAACAGTCCCTTACTGTTTAAAAGATAAATGTTACATAAAGGTACAACAACATAATTATAAATACCTTTAAAGTTAGTGTAAACATTTACTTACATATTTTTAGACTGTGTGGATGAGTTTGATATATCCGATGTGTTTGGTATTTTATAATTGGGTTATTTGTCTGTTTTCACTTCTCTAAATGATTGTAGATGCACTTGCTGGTAACGGAGCGTACCATCATATATTTTAGTGACGGATTGCATCCTAAAAAATAACAAAAAATTATTAACCATTTGCCAGAATGTTTTCTTATTTTATGTTTTGTCAATCAGTGCAAATGTTGAGAAAAATTTCGGCTTTGTTGTTCTCCGGTAGCCGTCCAACATTTTATGTCTAATTGTGCACTTAATTAATTCATGTTGCTTGTAAAGTCCAAAGACACTTAAAGTTTAGTAGGATTTTTTATGTCAATATTCAGCTACATTGTTTTATTACCTTGTTGACACTGCCTGCCCCTTTTTGCTAACCGTAGTTAGTACTTCCTTTTCCACAAATTAGTTATTTTCGTACAACCTTTATGTATAGTAATAGTAAAATTAAGTATTTAATTACTACTAATTAGTACAAATATACTTTTACTACCAAATTGTGGTCTAGTGCCGTTTAACGTACCAATTAAACCCCAAGTTGAACGACTAAAAACAAACATAATTTTGAAGAATGAGTAAGTACCTTGATGGCATGGTGGTTTGTTAGTTGCATCTCCTCCATCAAAAATATCTGTTCCTGTATCCAACATTGATAGAGTTTCTCGCAATATTGGCTAAATGCAAATAAAAAGTATACAATTAAAAATTTAACTCCTGTTTTGTTGGAAATAATAACTATTATTTTGTAAAAGTTTTCAAATATTTTATTGCTACCTACTGCCTATTATATTTTAAACTTACCAACAAAGTAATCACTGCAGGATTATGTGTTCACTCAATGTTAGTTTGATGTAGCAATCTTCTATTTATTCATTTGGACACAACTTTGCGATTAGTTATAGGTTCACGTGCTTGTAGGAAGAGGGTATGAAACTCTTTCACAAAACAGCCAAACTATTCAGATAGGTCACATATAACCGTAAAAGTCAACGGCCTAAATTTCAATTACTTATTTTACAAAAGTCAAGTATTAATAAAGGTTTGTTGTTCTTCATAAACTATCTCTAAAAATACAAAACCAGAAGTACAGTAACAATACCCTGCTACCTGCCTGTTTTAATAATTTGATTAAATATTTTTTAAATGGCTTCCAGTAACCAAAACAATTTGTTTTTGTTTTTGTTTCATACACTAGTAATGTTATGCTCAAAGATTACATTGCAGCAATGCCGCTCTATCATGTGTTGCTCCATTTAACGCTTGGATAAAACATCTATGGTTTTACGGTAGCATCTCGAGAGAAATGGTAAAACCCAAGTAATCCTTGTCCTTGTTATGTGCTTTGCCTGTGCAAATACTTTACCGTGTGGTATTGTGCAACCTTATTTGTGCATGTTCACTAGGTTCTAAGCCTAGCATGTCAAAAAAAACTCAAAAATATTGCTTTGAAGTACGTTGCTTTGTATGACTTCATAACTGACATTCGAAACACAATTACGTGCACATTTTTCACACTCCCACTCACAACGACCTATATCACATGTCATCATCAATGCAATGATGCAATGCACGTCAATCTGATGCATCTGTAACAAAAAGCCGAAAATTTTGGCTTGTAAAGTCAACGTCATATGTATGTAATTTTGTAGGCTGTTGCTCTGCACCATTCCTGTAAATACTTAATAAGATGGCATGCGTAATGTAAGTAATCAATTAATTTGTGACGCATGCAACTATGTTTACCAACTCAACAAATAGTTTTATTGAACACGAAGAGCGTAGTAAATGGGTAATGGGTTACATGATACCATCTTTGACTAAAACTTAAAGTTATTTATCTGAAACTCTGTAGGTCATATCTTAATTTCAAATAAAGTTTACGTTCACAATTTTTTGATTATTAACATACTGAAAAAACCATTGTCATAATAACTGTACTTTCATTTACATAATTTAGTTGAACAGACTTGCCACATTTTAAATGACGAATGACAGCCATCCGCGCGTCACACGAAGGACTCAAACTTGTCTGCGTCAGGGTATCACTTTCCGTATTCACCCCTGCTTCTGGTGGAAAGCGGAAATAATGTATGTAGTCGAAGAAATGTTCTTTTCGCAAGGTTTTCATATGGTCTTCAATGACACTTTACCGCTAAAATTGTTTGCTGTCCACATTCAAGTGGGTATTAGTAGAAAATCGTCGGCAAATTGGGCAACGGTTAGCGGAGGGTCCGCATGTGACCCGTCTATGGATAGTCTGGTCTGCATAATTTATTGTTGTTGTTACCAAAATACATTTTTGGAATAACGGCAGTACCGATTTTGTTTTGTAAAAAGTACCGTGTCGCAAAGTTTTAACATTAATCAACCCCTTTCATCTTTTAATCCTGTTTCAGCAGGCACAATTTGCTAATCAAAATTCACAGTTTACTTTGCCTCAACGCAACAGTTTTTATTAATTAGGTTTACTCCCAGTTTTCAATTTGGTAGAAATTATCCATTTCACCTTCACAGCAGGACGGGATAGATGACAACAGCTCTCGTTTTTACACACGCACACTCGCAACAAACCTCCATCAAAAAACGAATTTGCAGACTACGGAAACTCGTCAGCAGCATCTGTAGGATCCTGAGATGTATTACGTTTCCTCTTGCAACAGCGTAACACGGCGTTGACGTCTCGTAATTACGCACTCTCGTCCAGACGCAACAACAATCATACTAATGTAAGTAACCTAGTATTTTGTTTACATTGAAACTCAATGCATATATCAATTACATTTTTGACTACAATACAAGTTCACAGTATAAAGTATTGATAGGTTATGAGCCCTGTACAGATGAGCTAAAATATTTTTGTAAAGTTATTTCTGACCGACTTTTTTCCCGTTGATTTCGGTCTTTGAACGATTTTTTGGTAAAACATAATACAGATTACAATTCCCCGGAGTCCGTGAAATATTTAGAATCAAGTATCTTGTTACAGATAAAATCTATGTGTTTACCTACGTGTCCGCTCTATGGGCTTTGCCCACTAGAATTCCTTTTTGATATCATCGAGGATATTCTCGTCATTTTCATGTCTCCACAGTATGTAAGTAAGTACCTAACTACATGCAAATAAAATTCTTGTTATAAGTTTAATCTCTGGTCACACACCTTTTGACCAGAGTTTTAGTCTAACGCACATCGGAACAACTAACAATTTTAAAATTCTTTAACTATAGCATATCAAATCTGTAGTTTCAAATGGTTAAGGGCTCAAATGCCTTTTTGATTTACAGCTATAGGACCACCATACATTTGGGGCTCTGCTTGATCATACGTACTTAAAATACTTAATCTTATACTAATAAACTTAGACAATAATAATTATACGAAGTTAATGAACAATACAGTTAGCATTACAAGTCAAAAGTTTAAACAAAACTTTAGATTGTATGAAATTCCTTCAATTTTTTTCATTGTCGTATACATGTTCCTCGCAGTCACCTCACTACATTGTTTTAAACTAACAGTAAAATTCATGAAATTACAATGTATTAGTTTAGCACTACTAAACGCCAATACTATTGGCTATTACAATGGTCTTATAATTTAATTGATTATAATAATCATGTTTTCAGAACTGAAACCTTTTTTACGGTGACATTTTTAACCTACGGTTTTTAACGTTATCATTTGCATGTATCATATTTACTTTACTTTTTTTAGTTTTTACTTTTTACTTGTTATACATTTTTACTTTTTCAGGAAAATAAATTTTGACGGCATTATGTAAATACTATAAAATGTTGCATTCCAAAACACCGTTAATAATCAGAACAATTTTTCAGTATTAGATAAATACAATAGCTTTATAGTTCTTACTGTTTATATTTTATTCGTCCACTCTTGGACATGATCCCCTTTGATTGTAAAAATTAACTGACTGTGCAGTAAAATACTATTTGGATTTTAGCCTTGCCATGCCATATACGAAGGAGATAATTTATCTGCAGTCCTGTCCCGTATATAAAAACTGTATTTAGGATACCATCTAAGAGCTAACTGCATAGGGAATATTTGTACGCATTCTATGCACAACAGCAGACAGATGACAGGTACTGTAACATGAACCCATATTAAATTTCCCCCTTAACACTTTTATGGCATGGAAAGGGTAGAACTCAAGTAGTATATATACAGTTGACAAAATTTAATTAAAAATATACATAGTTAAACAAACTTAAATTAAAAGCATTTCTCGGGAATTCTACCCACTAAACCTCTTTGCATTTGCATTTTCTACAATGCTTATTTACCAAGGAGAACATTTCTTGGGAGTTTTCAAGCACAACGCAATGCAAATTTAATAATCACCAGTAGATATATTGTCCAATACATTAAGTACATTGTCGGAAAACCCATCGTGTATTCTGAGCTGTCTGGTGACTTGGCTCTTATCAGGACGTACATAGACGTTAACGACTTGCTGATGGGTTCACGTCCATTATTTACTTAATCAATATAAAGCAAAATATATATGTTTATCGATTTTTTTCTTTCTTGCTATAGTCCGCGATTTTTTGCATTTTTGGATGTGTGGTGGTAGTCGACCAGTGCAATAACCAACCAAATTTCCGACCCTTTTTCGTAATCAAAACTCGTAAGTAGCACGTGGAACAAGCACATGTGCATTAATGGTTTCTGTGTATCATGGGAAATCAAGTAAAACTAAAACATATTTATACTTCTACCATCTAAATTACTTATTTCTAAATACTTGGTTTGGCTTTCGTTGAGTGCTAGGAATATTCCCTTTGCCATGGGTTTATTAAAAATTGTTTTAAAATTTTCAAGTCAGAATCTCTGATATATAATTGCCAGTGCAAGAATTTTATCGACTCAGCACATTGCTGAGATAGATTTTGTGTAAGTGTTATACCTAATTTTTCACAAAATGTCAGTATGTGGGCTCAAATGTTCTCGTTTAATAAATCTGAGCAACCTACTGGTAAACCACGACGCACTCAAAATAGCAAAAGACAGAGGAACGAGAATTCGCCTACGTCAAGCAAGTCGGAGAGCAACGCAATAAAGCTCACGAGCAAGCAAGATCATACAATGCCTGGTGGCAGTTTAAATGCTGCAGACTTGGCAAATATTGCAAAACTGCTTGACTCGAAAATTGACCCACTTATGAAGAGAATTGAGAAAGCTGAACGCAAAATTGACACTGCATTGAGGAATAAAAATCTTTTCACTTTTGGCGTACCGGAAGCAGCGTCAGAAAACATCGACCAACTTAAGAAGGCTGATGAAATATTTACTAAAATGGGACTTTCCGGAATTTTGGTTGATGATGTCATGAGGATCGGAAAACCCGGTGCGAAATCCGGAACACTGCTTATTAAACTGTGCAGGAAATACGAAAAGCGGCTTGTTTTCGCTGCAAAAATAAACTGAGCGGGGAAAAGATCTTTATTAAAGATGGCTCGAGAAAAAACTCTTCACGGCATTTGCAGACATGAAAAATATGGACAATGCTATATCCAAATCTATTCGGAAGGGACAGATAAACATCTGGAAAATGGCAAGATTATCCACAAATTGACAATTGACGAGGCATCTGGAAGCATTATTCAAGTCTAAACATCAAACGACTGGTCACCAATTCATAGTAAATGAATAAACGTATTTATCTTTTATATTTATTTGTTACCAGTAAAATATTTACGTGTTTAAATTTATTGCAATGCTACAATATCAACATATGTGACGTTTAAGATTTTCAGTTAAATTGTTTTTGTCGGTCTTGTGCTTTTATTCTAGAAGAAATTGTGATGTGATTTTATTGAGTTGACCGAAATGGCAAAAGTTTAAAAAATATTTATCGTACGTGTGTACATTATACATACATTATGTATACCTACATTGTGTTTACTTTTTGTAATATATGTGTGTTACTCTGGTCTGGTACTTTAAAATTTATTTATTTGGTACTAGTGCACGTCTGTTTAAATTTAATATTCTTGGCTTGGCTGTCGTCGAGTGAACATCTTATTTCTTTAGCTGCTAACTGTGGTGTTCAAATGAATCCAATTTAAATGGGTTACTTTGGTTTGTTGCTAAAATTAAAACGTGCATTTCTCTCGAAAACAAAAAAACAAAACTGCAGGTGCGTTACTGCCGTACATTTGTTTGCTACTATGTTAAACACAAATGTTTTCTTTTAAGAAAAACACTGAGAGGACTAAAAACACACAACGCACTCAAAGCAAGGCAAGACACCAAGAAGGAAAAAATTGCCGTCGTCACAAGGGCAAAGCAATAAAATACGACAGTGAGCTATTCAGCAAGGAAGATCAGCCGGACGTTTTATCCTGTGGTAGGAGTATACAAAACACTCACAACAGTGAAAACTCTTCTCTTCCTGCCAAGATGACTGGGATGCTTAATAACGCTGACTTAGCAAATATTGCTAAGCTGCTCGATGCAAAAATGGATCCCCTCCTAAAGAGATTGGATAAACTTGAAAAGAAAATTGAGAACACAACAAGAGAAAATAATGTGCTGGTCTATGGGATTCCAGAGACAGCGAATGAAAATATTTTTTTGAGCAACTCAAAAAAGCAGAAACTCTTTTTACAAAAATGGGACTATCTGGGATACTTGTAAATGACATATTGCGATTTGGAAAACTATGTGGAAATTCTCGGCCACTACTGAAACTGGACAACGTTATTACGAAATCCATAAAAAGAGGGACGCTGAACATTTGGAAAGATGGAGCAATAATCGATAAGCTGGCAGTGGATGCTACATCGGAAATCATCATACATACCACCTAAAGAAACCAGCCAATGTAGCAAGTAACACGTAGATTAATTTCAATATTTAATATCTAATTCTAGAACATAAAAAGTACAAATAGAATAGATAATTTACACAATAACGAGACGAAGTGGTGAGTTCCTGATGGATTATTCATCGACTTCGTTTGAGCCTTTCTCCGAGGTGAAGTAGAACTTTGCTTTGGGGGTAGTTGTGTTGTTAATAGACCTATTTTCTAAGCAGTGGTTCGTTTCAGCCGGGAGAAAATCACTTGGACTTTGGTTTTCATAACCAAAATTTTGCTAAATTTACAAAACCGTTCATCTAGTATCTACAATTGATAACTAGAAAATTACTGACAGTTTCAACTAAGTAGTGTTCACTTCATATCGGTTCATATTACAAAATATTATTAAAAGTACAGATTCGTAAGTTTTCTTTATTTCACCAGCAAGCTGTGCAACGACTTAAACATTGAGAAAAACGGTAAGGTACGGTAAGGCTTATTCATTATACATATTTTTACATATTATATTTTAACATTACCATTGCCAGAAGGATTTGGAGTATAAAAGTCATAGGCAAAACCACTACTTCCGTCATTACCAGGACTGGAAAAAAACATACAGGATTAAAATACAACTTACAAGTTTTGTAACATCGCTCACGGTAAGAGAACGCCTATAAAAACATAGCTATTTTCAAAGTATTTTCATAAATTAAACAGTATTAATATATTTTCAATTTCTTCTTTTTGTTTCAATTGTGAAAGATGCATCTTCATCTCTTCGTAACGTTCTGCGGGTTATTTGCTTCTCCCTGGTGTAACCATACGGAGGTGGCCAATACTGTGGACTATCAGGATAGCCAGCGAGGTACTATGCAAGGGTTAATAGACTCTATCCTGTCGAAGACACATGAATTTGCAGGGGACACTGGTCACGAGCTGAAGTCACTGGACTAGAACACGACAGAGACCTGGATAGAATCAACGGTAGAAGTCCCGGACTCGATCATGGCTGCGTGTCAAATTTAACGGCAGGAGAAGATGTCTTTCTGGTACGTGAAGTATTGTGAACCGATTCATATACCTGCTGCCTTCCGTCCGATTTCCTGAATGGGGATGAGAGTTTAATGGATGGATTCTATCTCTACCCATCGGAATATATCATTAGATAGCAAATACACAACTACATTAATCGACCGACCACACTACGCAAGTCACATGTAGACGTTACGAAATTTGTTCATTTGTTTGGGGTTTTCAGGATGAATTTTTCTAATTTTTTCCGTTTATTTTTTTCGAAATTTCTGAGGCGCGTATTTGGCGATATGGACGTCCTATAAATATCACTGATCATCTGGGTATCGTCAGAAATACGTCTGGGAGTCAAGCGGTGGTCACTAGAAAAGGGGACCCGTCGCTCCACGTTAGATTCTACATTGAGTTATATAATGATCCAATCGGGCAAGTGGTCTACGCGGAATAAACTACATAGTTATAGTGCAGTGATACATCTTAAATTTAATACTTACAGTTGTTGTGTACACTGTACTATCACTTTTTTCTTATTTCTTATTATCTATTTCTTGTTCTCTATGAGAATTTTAAATGTACCTGTACATTTCATTAACTAATTGTATAAAAACCGAAATTCATACAATTGTACTATTCCTCGAGTCGTGTTGTGATGTCTTGTTCTGCTACTCCTAAACATGCCCACACTCATTATTTGTAGAGAACATATAAAATGAATTGATAACTTTTTAATTTAAAACATCTGGATAAAATGCATTTTCCTAGTACGCATTAATCTATATCCCATATAATAAATATAACCTTCGGCAAGACGGTAGAGTAAGAACATCACAAAGGGGTATGGAGCGGTTTTTTGCCTTATCAAAATAGTCTTTAACAAGAAAATTATAGTCCGTGTCCAGTATTGCAAACAAGGAATCAGGTTGTTCCTTTTAGTTGGTTATTTCCTTAGTTGGTTGGTAGTGGAGCCGACGATACATTGGCATACATACCTTGGGCAGGTATTAGTATGGAAGGAGCATAAGGTCCAGCTCGAAGGCTTTGTAATTCCATTGCATCGAGATGAGAACGCCTTGGTGAGCGCTGAGACGTCCAGCAAGTGGAACATTGATTACGTCTGTATTTCGAGATGCAATAGGTTACTGTACAGATTATACAGCCGAGAAGTACGATACAAGTTACAACACTAGCAAATAGAGCACTAGAGTCTTGTGGGATAATAGTTGTGGGATTTGACTGCATTCTATCGATACAGGTGCACCAGTCAATGCATGAGCGGGGGGAATATACCCAGCTGCAACAGGAAGTACAGACAGCTTGATCGTAACATAAATCAAGATAATACTGACTACCGCGTTCCAGAGTATGATTCCGTAGGTAATAAATATGTCGTATTATCTGGGTGCTTTAATGACCCACTGGGGCATTGGAAAGGTGAAGTTGGCTGGTGGATTAAAGATGTCTTGTTTTAAAACAGTGGAGAGATTGGCATACGTATTTCCAAGTGAGGCCAGGTTAAAGGTAGTGTGTACCGGTAAGACAGTCTCTGGTATGTTTTCAGTCCAGAGAGGTGGGATGAGCAGGAATTTCTTGACTGTTGTAGGGGCGTTGTATAGAGGGGCTGTGGTGCCAAAGATTATATGATCGTCTTCTTGGATAGTACAGTTGGCTGGTAGAATTACAAGTTGTGTTCCTATGTTGCGGGTGAGGAGTTGTGTGGATTCTGGACAGACGACACTGACATTTTGGACTATATTACTTGATATACATGATATATTCCGTGTTGGCTATTTCCTGTATAAACATATCTTTCGTACCTTCTTGGCAAGAACGAGGGCAGTACCTATCTACCTCACTAATAGTTAAACCATTAAGTAAGTGTAATACACACAAATATTCTGAAGAGTATTCTCTATTAAAAAAGACACATGACAAAGACAGTCCTGACAAACCTTGTCATTGTTTGAGAACGACTGATATGTTTTTTTAACCTGGAGAAGTAGACCGTCGAAACGTGGTAAAGAGCACGTACGACTACCGATTTGGAATGGAATGTTATAAGTACTTTAATAAACGGAAAAAAGATGACCGCGGTTGTATCTGAATGTTAAAAGTCACTAACAATTGGTTATGGTCAGGATTTAAATGACAATATGTCAATAATAACTAGACACAATTGCTAATTATTAAATTAAACTTAAAAATTATTGAAAAGTTAAATATTTTTTTTAAATATTCAAAATACGTATCGTGCTGCTTATATAAAAACTAAATCCTGATTACCTAAGTAACCCATTGCGTATGCATCAATTTTTGAGGCCAGTACAGCGTCGAAAAGAAATTGAATTAATTTATTCGTGGAATTTTCAGTACATTTTAGGCACAGATTAGAAACAACGAAATTTGCTACCAGGTGTTCTGCAAATGTTCGATGGGTAAAACTAAGCGGGTTGACATTTTGTAGAATTCCCACGGATAGCAATATATTTAGGTTACCAGCATCGCTGTTCGGGAACTTAAAAAATTCTTTGAATTTGTCTACCCAGTCTGGAAAGAGTAGTTGAACAGCGGCCGCCCAATGAATTTTTCTTACCACCACTTTTAATGTAGGTGGAACTTTCTCAAACCTAAAGTCCATAAACTCTCGGTACATTTCATTTATTTTCCTCAACTTTGGGGAAATATCCGATTTTGTTGAATAGCTAGTGACATATCTTTTTGCGTCTGCTGAGTAGAGTTCCGCCAACATAAAACATTTCAATGGAATACCAGCAAAATCATTTTCGTCGTTTTTGCCACACAATAGTTCACTGGATTGAAGGTACTACACAAAGTCCAAGGTGAACTTTTGCAGACGAGTGGTTTCCCGGGGTTTAAGTAGGTTGATCCAGTAGCGAAGAAAGAAACTGGTTTGATCTTTCTTCGTGAATGGCTGAATATTCCGGCTTATAACCCCAACCGATTGTTCAAGATTGTCCCACATGTACAATCTAGCCGTAATCAACGCACGAAGATTAATCGATTAGGAAAGAACCTTCAACATTTGTTCAGTTGTTTGGATTTGGGAGTACGGGATTTCATCAAACGAGTCGAGAAATATTTCAAATTTTGCTGATTTACAGCTCATCAACCCAAACAATATTTCCTGACCAAGTGGACTACCAGATGAACATTTTGCCAACCTACGTATTACCACTTCCAAAGACAATTGTCCAGTTTGCTCTGCCAAAGAAGATTTTACTTTTTGTAGGGAAATGTTTGTTAGAATATATCTCTCCGGATAATGTTTGGCGGCTATCCTTGCAAGTTGAAAGAGTAACTCAGTTTTTCCCATTCCGGGACAGTCCGCGATAGCTATTGGCCTGGAGTTGTGACTAGACAATTTTTGCTTGATCATGTCGTCTTCAGAGATCAGTTCCTTGTTGTCCATCAAATACTTCCGAATAACGCTCATGTATCCCACTGTGCTTATCCCGAACAAGTTTCCACTATCGTAGCGAATTCGATGTATTTGAACTAACGAATTATCACAAAGTAGTTCATAACCATCGTCTTATTCCAAATGAACGTAACGAACATTTATTTCGTCCACCTGATTTCCAGATAAGCTTGTCTTGTTGGGTTTAGCTGGACTGGATAGCTCGCTCCTTTCCATGCCCTGGACAACGAAAACATCGTCGCATTTTTCTTTGAAAATACCCGGGTGCAGTTGACGATGCAGGGTAAGAGATCGCTGAACGTAGTATGTAATTTGGTCATCCCTTTTACTTTCGTCCAAATTCCAACGTGTGCCACGTGCTTTTGTTAATAGATCTCCCCTCAGTAACTGTAGGACTGTAGTCATTCGATGATTCCCCAAAACCACTCCAGTTCTGTCTAAAGTCGTTTCTTGACCCAAAATTTCAATGGGAGTGTTTAACACATCCTGTTGGCTTTTTTCGTCCAAGTGATTCCATTTAAAGGCTTTCTTCTGAATAATTTTTCGAATCGACTCTAATATGATTACGATAAATTTCATCATACTAAGCACATTTTAGAACTTGGAAATAATTTTTTTATTTTGGTTAATTTTTACTCCATTGATAAAAATAGTTTTGGGGTGTTCACCTTACCTGCCAACTCATTCCAGTGACATTCTTGAATTACAGTCAGTAGTGCGCCCAGTGTGGCGTTTGTTGCTTTTTGAGATCGCCATTCCACGATAAGTTGTTCAATGACGTCTAGCCCTAACTTTTTCCCCAAATTTAAATCATCCTCGCATTTAAGTACGGTTTCAGGCTTGGTGTCTAATGCCCTGGCAAGTTCCCTCCAACCTTTTAGCCCTTTCGCTGATACTGGTGAGGCTTGGATTACCTTTAACACAGTGGAAAATGAACATTCTTTCGAACAAATGAATTTCATGGTTGATTATATAATAATATTTAAATTCATTTCGTCACTACAAATTTGGGATATAATAGTATATTGCGTTAAAATTATTACCTTTATCTCCAGCTAGCAGATTTGCCATTGTTATTACTGCAGGACTGGTTCTTATGTTACAACCACTTGCACATTTTATTCAGCTAATTGTAGCAACAAATTTTTAAAATCAAAATAAAGCACTTCTGATACTTCGGTAGTTGTTGCTCCTACCGTTTTTGTTTGTTTAGCAAACATCACTGACATGTGACTATCCGGTAGAGCACACATATGGTAGTATTTGCAAAGCAGACATTCACCAATAAAATGTAATAAGTATTCCAGCACGTACACTGGGAGTGCGAAAAATAATGGAGAAATACACAGGAAGGTCGTGTATGAATCTGAGACAAAACTTGTTTGGATGCTTCTAGGTAATTCATTTGAGTCTCTACTGCTCTGTGCAGTTTTACTATCAAATCTGGAATTTGGCAGGGCTGCGCTAGCCATCCATGTCTAGAAAGATCCCCGGCCCAGAAAAGAAGCTCTTGTCAGCAACCAGGTTTTCCCAAATCCACTCCAAGTCACAATACCTATAAAAATTATGAATTAGCGTGACATGTTTATGTCCCACTTTTAGGAAGAAAAAGAATTATTTTTATTTCCTTAACGTTCAGCATTAAAATTATATTTTAAGTTTGTTAAACAGTTTCATATTTGGTACATGTGTACCCATACCAAGTTTTGCGCCGGGCGGGGTGATAACTGTGAGTTTTAGCGACAATGAAATTTGAATTCAACAGCACCATTATGGTTAGTGGCATTACGGTAGACTACAAGTTGCTCAACAGTTGAAGGTTTTCGGTTTATAAAACTCCAGTATCCGACAGGTTTTAGTTCTCGCTCTCTTTCTCGCTCTCGGAGGGTCACATACTTTTGCAGAAATGCTTCCAACTTAGTTCGTGCCCCCAGCCTTCTAAACCTACTTCATTGTATGCATAGTTTTAACTTCCGAGAAAAAAACTACATGTGCCATCCGCAGCTCTGGTCTGGAGTTGTTTTAGCCTGTGTTGTTTTGGTTTTGTCAGAAGTGATCACTATTGATGAATTCATCATAAAATGACTAATCATTCACCAATCGCAAGTATAAATTTTTATTTATACATATATATGCTTTTGCTAGGCGACCACAGATCTTCGTAACAGACTTATCTCAACGACAACTGCACCCACAAATCTGCCACATTTGTCGTGGCAAAGTGGTTCCAAAATTATCAAGAGAAATTTATCATTAACCAGAAGATTTTTGTGTAGCGCAAGGAGAAAGTTTAATATTGTATTATCCACACTAGCACATATAAAAACGTTTTAATTCTTTTATACGTTTAAAATTAGTCATAATATTTTAGTATGACTTGAGTCTATTTACGAGGATGAGGTAATCTACATTAAAGTTGAACAAAATGATCTTGCCAGAATTGGCAATGTAACAAAACAACAGGCAAAAAACTGACTGTTTTTTTATTCTAAAATACTGCATACAGTATACTGGATATGTTTACTTGTATTGTAACACTTCATGGATATATTAACGTAGAAAGGATACCTTTGTAATTACAGGATTTGCTTGGTAAACGGCTGTAAGCAAACCTCCTGTTCTCGAGGCTGACATGAAAATTCTTACACTTAACGGATTTTCCAATAATTCAGGTTTCTAATGGGGGACTATATAGTTACGCTAATGTGATATCAAATAGGGAAAAATATGTAGTCATTTGGTTAAAACTACAGAAATTTATGAAAAAATTATTAGATGCATGATTTAGCGGCGAGAGTTACAATTTTGTTGCTTATTAATTAGGCTTTTTGGCGTCCTACATTTTGTCGTTTTGCACTGCGGCCTTGTATAGTAATACTATGGAGTGAATGTTCTAAAATATTCTTTGGCTATTCGATTACTTTTAAAATGTTTTATATGGCGCGATATGGTTAATCAACACCGTTGGTTCAAGCTGAAGCCATCCGCAAAATTTCCCAAAAAATTTCTTGTGTTAACATGATTTGTTTCTGAGGTGCTAATGCTCCTACTTCTCAGTAACTCCTTGTATTGACTCCCTTACTAGCAACACTAGTGTCTACTCACCACACCACGAAGGAATTTTCACGTTTGCTTTTCTCCCTTCATAACAAGTAATGCGTCAGTGTTTGTCGACATAGCTTATGCATAAGAAACAAATGCTCCGAGTTTCATTTATGTGTAAATGAAATCCGTTCATTGCCTCAGTCCTTGTCTTACCGAATACCATCCTCTTTCTTACTGACTTATAGTGGCATTGAACAAAGATTTGAACTGACTGTCAGGCCTTGCTTGCTCTGTTTGTGGTGAACAGACAAGACATGGGAACCCAAAACATGTAATGTATATACTGTTAGTATTATCCGTAGCCTTGGCCTGTACTAGTTTCGAGCTTGCTATAAATAAACTTGCTCGATTTGTTAACATACGTTTCTAAAAATCATAAAATTTGTGCATCCGTAGTGCTCATATTTATTGTAATACACACCGCCTGCTTTGCTGAAATTGAAACAGCGACCAGTAAACGGAATATTTTTGTAAAAGGTATCACCGATTTTACTATAATTTAAAAAAAATTGGATCTGTGATAAACACGCCAAAGCAAATAAACTAAATTTTTATTAATATCCATCTATCCTTTGTTTAAACAGAACAATGATCAAAGTTTAATCAGCACGTGTAATATTTACGATTTGAGATGTTAGGATGTTAAAATCTTTGATTTCTGACATGCCTTGTGCACAAATAATTGCCAAATATGCACTTAAAATTTCCAGTTTTTCCTTCACATGTTTCATATTACGTATTTATTGATTTAAAATAGAAAGGATATAGAAAGCGTCGACGGCCAAAGCTAAAATAAAACCGACTTTTCCATCTTTTGCTCGGCTTACAGAATTTACTAACATATTTTGAATTGTACACTACATAAGTAAACTCAAACGATCAAAATAAGTTCATTTTCAAAACGTTCAATACCAAGTATAATCTGCCTTACAAATGATGTTATCTTCTGAAACATATAAAAGTTAAGCATTTTTAATATCCGCGGAGTACTTGCGTAACAAAAATCTCAACAAAATTGTCATTTATGTAAAACATGGGCACAATAAAAAATTTGCTGATATAAAATTATCTTTTCAATGGTTTTGAGTCTTAAAATGAAACGCAGCGACCAGCACACTGGGAAAGCAAATATTATTCATGAAACCTACTATTTACAGCTAAATTGTACACTGTAATTTGCAATTGCAACTGACCATGGTTATTGTAAAAATATTACAACATTAAAAAATACTCATTCATGATTTTTTTAATAAATTCATAAAATTTGCCAAAACAAGTAAAAATATGATTGTAATTATGTCAATATGTACATATATACAGAGGCGGCTTAATCCCCGGTTTTTTAAGATCAGAAGCGCAGTTATTAATGGTCTCAGCAGTTTAGTGAAAGGATGTTTACACTAGTAAGCTGATTATTAGCTGGTACCATAACATCCTTATAAAAACTAAATATTAGTACATATAAAACCGACAGTACCACCGCGTGTGCGTTAAATAATGTGTTTCTCTGACTATGGGAAAAGTGGTCATGTACGTAAAGCGTACTGTTTTACCGGTAAACAAAAAATACGTGCACGGAATACGGCTCCTATCGTCAGGTCGAGTCAGAGTGGGGGTGTTTGCCTCTCGTAGCCCTGTAGGGCGAGGGTATATTTATCCCGTTTGTAAAAATTTGCCAGATCTTGCCCATGAGAAGTGCGAGTAAGCCAAATTGTGCTTCTATGGCACATGGTTACCACCAGCAACCAAACAAATTTTTCTTTTAATCTCATGAGGAAGAATCATTCACGGTTGTTGGTTTTAATCTGCTTGGTTGGTTTTAACCAAGGTCGTTGCATTTACCTTCATACTATACTGCTGGTAAGCCTAAAAATGAGTAAAGGTATTTTCAGAAATGAACAACAATTCAACAAGTCCTACCACATTTAATAGTACACTTTCTCCATTTCGATCATTAACCTAGTAAATCAGATAGAATTGGTATATTTTGGGTCCAAGGACTCGGTGGCGGTGGCGGCGTAGGTGGTGCAGCTGAGTCGTAGTATCTCTGTACTTTTAACAAGATTAAAGCGTCCGCCTTAATACCTCCATAACCGCAGAGCTTGTCAGATTCTTGGCCGTATAGATTACCTGAAATAGTTAAAATTTACTTCTAAACGTTTTAGGACTTGTAGTTTGTGCCATAATAAAACGTTTACATGTACGAACCTTCTGCATGGTATCTTGTGGCCATAAAAATGGTAAACTTAGACGAACAAAGAAATTTCTCATGGTCAGGTCGTGTGTTGTTTCTTAGTGGGAACTCCTTAGATCTATGTGCTTGAACTAAAGTCTTGAAGACTACAAGGCATGTGTGGCTCAGTTATACTTTATTTTATTGGCTGTCCTAATTAAATTTTACGACACTGTTAATCATAATGTCACATGAGGAGAAATATTAACGTAAGTATATAGTATGTGCCAACCATTTATTAGTCATAAATTATTACAAAAGGTGAGAATAATAGGTAAGGTACTGAGCGGAGTCCATTTGTAGTTTCATTTTAAGTATGTACCATTAAATATGAAAACATTGTAGAATAAATAAATCTTTAACGATGAAAATCATCATAACCTTTCTTTTGTGTCGAAACTTAGGTAACTGTTTCCTTTTTGTAAGTACTTGTTTGCATTTTATGAGATTTTCTCCTAATGCACTTAGCTGATATAATTTTTGTCTATTCACTTTAAACTAGGGGTTTTATGAAACAATATGGCTTAAGTGTACAGGAAAAGAAAATAATATTAGAAGAAAATGAATGACAACACGCAGAGACAATATTATTTCTCAATTTTAATTTATTAACACAATTTGTACTATATAATTGTATTGTGGAGAGTTGAGACCATTTAGAGTTTAAAATTTTTTACTGAATGTATTGTTAATCCGTGTCCGTTCTGCCGTCTTCAACCCCAGCGAAGCATTTTTTTTATCTAATTATGAAATTCAAATAAATATATCTGTAAGGCTGGTAAAACACCATTACTTTAAACTTCTAACACAAATGTGAAGGTCTGGGCAAATGGGAGGCTCCTAGTTTTAATGTTTCCTCGAACTGTATATAAACCTGGGACCTACAAAACATATCCATATATTCTTCCTTTAATTCTTCTTTCAGCTACATACGTGATATTGCTCAAAATAATATGTTTACAATTAGTGGATAAGTGCCATATTATCGTAACATCTTTAGAAAGATAAAATAATATTGGAGACGATTGATTGACATCACATTATTCACTGCATCAAAGGTGAGTTTAGGTAAAAGATATCATTAAAAAGAGTAAATAAACGAGGAGCTTGTAAAGCTAATTTACAACTACTGAAAAAGTAGACTCCGCCCAACTTTGACGCCCCATGGGCGTCAAAGGGGTCAATTTTATTGGATCAAACTTTGCAAAACGCCATAACTATCCATTATGTATCTGTTCACTAAGTTTCAGGTATGGTTGTTATTTGAAAAAAAATTTGTGACCCCCCGCTGACCCCCAGAGGGTCGACCCCAAACCCCCATCTTCAAACTCATAAAAGCTATTAAGCATATCTAACCATTGCCGAAAACAGAATTTCAAAATTCGTTTGCTTTCAAAAGTTATCGTGTTAACAGACAGACACACAGACAGACATCAAGACAATCTCATTAACTACTGAATACTTTTTCAGTAGTTAATAAAGCGACACGAGCAGAACTAGTATGCTACTTGGTAAATAAGCAAATAATTTTCAATAATCACTACAGCAAGCACAGTATGGAAAATTATTTGTATGAAGTGTTAATTATCTCATTTATGTACCCAAAATGTAATTAATTATCGAATACTTAAATCTTTTAAATATTTATGACACCGCATTTTACTTATTCAAAATAACCTAGCAAAACTTGTACCTATACAAGGTCGGCCCAACATATTTGAGCGTGGAGGGACAATTCGTCGTTACTTCGCCAACCAGCTTCGCCTCCCGCGCCTTTGGCACTAGCGCTTCACCGCATACAAATACCGAATATGTATTCCAATTCCCGTTTACTGGTGTAACTTTTATGAGCATCTATTCCTAAACTGAGTATTCGCGACCTTATTTATAATTAGACTGGTTGGATGCACAGAGTAAATGGGGCTAGTATGTACGAAGGATTCAAAATAAATTGCAAAAGTTTCTTGTAAGCTACATGTATGTGTTATTACGTACTTTTACTTAAGTCTACTTTATTAGTCACTCAAATTTTTAATTATTAGGATACAGCCAATGTTTATGTAATTCATTGACTGGTAAGTGTGAATTCTGTTTTTACTAAACATAAATTTCGAAAGTTTCATGTCGCACGTTTAATAATAAATACATATCTACAAGCTAATTTTGAATAAACTTTTTGTGTGCATCAATCAAAACTACATTTGAGCACGTTCTTACTGTGTTTTTGTATACGTTAAAGGTATATGTACATGCCTATAAGTTGTACAATGAAAGTTGTGTGTTGTAATGGTAAGTGAATGAGTGCCTGTAGATTATTTTTGATAAAGCAATCAAATCAAATTATTAAGGTAATATGATTATGATACATACGGCAATGATGCCCGTAATATATCTTCCCCACCAGGTCGAGGAAAACCTAGTGGTATCTAACAATTTTAACATCAAGGAAAGCGTACTAAATAGATTCTAAGTATCCTATTATGCAGTTGACAGCTTAATATTTAAATAAATATAAAAAACTTGCTAAAATGTTCGACTAACATGCATTGTGCGTTTTAAAATATTGAGGTTGTTAAAGCCAGCAGTAAAAAATCAGAAACATAGCACAACTTATCGCAATACTTGTGGGCATGAAGACATTTGTCTGTTTTGCAAATGCACTAGGTTTCACTTTCTCAGGTAGTGATTATATATTTTTAAAATTTACTAATCAATTTATTTTTAAACTGTATGGTTAAATTGATTGATTGATTGTATGTATATTTTTAATTAATATTTTTTCTGCCCTAAACCCTTGCCCAGGTGTTCACAAGTACTTCGTATTCGGAAAAATTGTATTCCTTTCCTCCTGTTAATTAAAATGTCACATAAAAACTTTATCAATGGAATTTTGGTATGTAAGATGAGAATATTTTTACTCAATTTAAATCACGACTTACTATATGGAATATAACAGGTACCCATATCCTTCACAACCTTGCCTGACATTAAGCGGCCATCTACAAAACATCTTCCAATAAAATATTCGCTTTTAACGTCTGCGTCCCAACCAGTTGCAATGGCACCAGGCGGGATATTATTTGCTTTTGTAGGGAACCAGCCATATGTCCCTGGTACAGACGTAAGAACCTGTAGTAAAAAATAGCTCGAACCCTTTATTTGACAATAATTATAATTATGGAATTTTTTAAAAGGACTCACATACATAAATTACCTCATATTCACTGACTGGATATTCAACACCGTGATGACAAATGTAGGCGACAGAGTCACCCTGAACAAGCTTCCCTGGAATTAAACTATCTT
>JAHZNB010004862.1:0-10162 GCA_027744295.1 Callyntrura guangdongensis
GCTTGAAGAAAGTACGTTCTGCTGCGTTCGATTTTACCAATTTCGTGAACTACAATGAAGTAATGCTTAGGTTGTATGGAATACTGGTTAGACCCACTGGTTTAAATATATGAACAAAATTCAGGGATCAAAGAGAGGTACGTACGTGGTTCAGGTTCGCTATTCTAGCAGCTATAATACATGTACGAAAAAAAAAGTTCAACAAATACATGGTACAACAACATGCAACGATAATACAAACGAACAAAACCATAATTATTACCATTAACCAACCAATGTAATTATCATTGTCGTCCCGTTTGGAAATACAACTCGGCCATACAGCATGAACTGAAATCATTCCAGTGGAATGGAAGCAAGTTTGATTTTTTTCCAAGATTCATTTCCTAAACAATTAAATACAACTTCCAGCTTATAGGTGCGTTTCGAAGAGTTTTAGATCGTTTTCAGACGTTAACTAGGTCATGAATGTTTTCAGAATTATCGGGAAATCGATGAAATGAAAGTGCGTGAATAATTGGCCAGTTTAGTTTTTAGCTTGATGTTAACGATTATTGATTATTAGTTTTTGATTTATTATGCTGATTAATTTGGGAGCAATGCTTACCAAACCGAACATAAAAAGATTCGCTAAACACTCGGTAACTTCCGTGTGGTCATGTATGTACTTTTAGCTGACATGAAATATCAGAAAAGCGACACCACCAGTCAAGGATAAATCAGTTTTTGTCAACTTTTATATAATAAATAACAGTAACTTTGAACCTCTGTTCTTGAAATAATTTTTAAATTGAAATTGGAACAGATTTTTTTTAGAGAGGAATCGAACAACTGAAGAGAAGTACATACTTTAGAACAATAATAACTTTGTCAATTCACAATATTCGATTAGACTCACATTTTTCACAACAGTAAAATGGTATTTATGAGATTCGGCTACAACCGCTATTAACAATCATTTCATTGTTAAACTGCTTTCAGTCGAGTAAAGTAGTTGCGTTTACGTTGTAATTTGACACAGTTTCCATTATCAAACCTGTCCAAACGTCCACACTTCTACTGCTTGTACCTCGNGTATTTATGAGATTCGGCTACAACCGCTATTAACAATCATTTCATTGTTAAACTGCTTTCAGTCGAGTAAAGTAGTTGCGTTTACGTTGTAATTTGACACAGTTTCCATTATCAAACCTGCCCAAACGTCCACACTTCTACTGCTTGTACCTCGAAGTCCAGCTCTGGAACTAGCGGGGGCGAACCAAAAGTTGCACATTCTTCTGTTCTTCCATGAAACAGATTATCATCAAGCCATAATCCACAGTTACCCCTATTAAACCATTAACCAAACGGATATTTATAGAATGCCTATATTAAACTTTTATTTATACATGGATGAAAGCACAAAACTAACGTACTTTCCGGCACCCACTCGTAGAAAGCTTTCTTCACTGTGAATAAAGTAGAAGTTTCCTTCTGGTTGCCATTTAAAAACTTCGACTGGAGGACCACATCTGAACAAAAAGGAGTCGCCTAAAAAATTAAAATTACAAGCCCATTTTAAATTAAATCTAATATGTGAGAATACGCAGTAAATCCGTAAATACTTTAAGATAATCTTACACGATCCATAAAAATGTTCTGAAACCCTCAATGCGCATGAGAGTAAAGCTCCAAAAGCACGCCCTTCTGTATCAAGAATGGCAAGAATCATAGGAGAGTCTATTTTTTCCATCTTTCTATATAATGTGTGCAAGGAATATCCATCCGCTAAAGTAGAAAAGGTTAAAACACATGGACAGCCTACAGCACTAGGCGGAAAATACTTGCCAATATGTTTTATATCCGTGATGGTGAGAATTTCTGACATATTTCCCATGTCAAAAAGATAAAAGTCAGTTTCACTTCTGGAGGACAAACGACTTCGAATAGACTGAATACTTCTGGATGGAGAAACTGACAAATTGTTTGGATCAGCGCCAGGATACAGTGATTGAGACCTGTTGCGAAGCACCATGGATCCTTCCTGTGAAGCAGGCTTCTCACTTACCCCTGATGGTGTGGTTGTAGTTGATGACTATGGAGAAATTATTACAGGACATTATAATTATTGTACTGTTCTAGGTTATAGATTTGTCAAACATGTATAGTAACAATACAACAAGTCACACTGATAAAATAAATTTACTACACCAACAGTGCACTTGACAAAGAATTTAGCGAACATTAGTGTACCATAAAACCCACCTTGGTTTTCTTTGTCATTTTCAGTCCTATGAAGCATTTGCAGATTCGCCTCCATTTCGTAATCGGCTTCACCACATCGCGGCCTATTGAAACTTTTTGTGAGGAACTTCCAGCCTCACTGGATGGCTTAGGATCCTTAATCGAAATATCAGAGCGTTCATTCTTGTGGAATATCCCTTTTGTAAATCGGGAGTATTGTCGCATGAACAACGACTTTTTTGGCCGACGGGAATTCTTTTCATTTTCCTTTAATTCCATCGTTTTTTTCGTAGAATAGTTATACTTGCAAGTGGAGCAAAACTTACCAGGGGAGGTCGAGAACTATTGGGATTGGGAGACAAATTCGTCAAGACCTCGCTATTGCCCGGTTTCTCCCCGTCCACATCTGTAACGACCACCATCAAAGGAATATGTGGTGCTGACACCCTTCTCGATGCAGCCTCTGAACATCCAACGTCAAGTGTGTGCGTGATATGTGCTGCCATGTTTGCGTCGTATAAAGTTATTGTCTTCGTAATGTACGTGTATAAAAATGCAGCTATAAAAACAAATTATTGGTGTTGGTAGGTATTTTTTGTCATTGATCGGTATACATTATGCCATACATACTAATAAAATGATAATACTCAACGAGCCATAATATTTTGCAATATTTTTTGCTGTTGCACCAAACCAGTTCATAGTTCATTTGTACGGCAGAGTACATTCATGTATGAACACAATGAAAGACAAAGAAATTTTTTGGTTATTTTTTTACCACTAAATGGCTTCAAACGTATTTATGTCCACTGCCTACCATATCCTCGTACAACACAAAACCATGGGGCTGAATGTTAGTAATGATGCTTGACGTTATAACACATGGATTTTTCTGTATGTTTTGCCAATTTGCATCATCAGTTACTGGTTGCATCAGCTATCTTTACTCGGAGGAATAAAAACAGTCTTCAAACTTCACATTACTTGTCCACAAAACGTAATCATGGGGGGCACAATGTTATGTTTATTCACCTAAAAAATATTTTGAGGTATGCATGCAAAATTTCAACTCCCAACCGCTGTGCGCACATTACAGTCACCGCCACACGACACGAACACACGTAAAGTTCATTCCATTTTTCTAAAAGCTAAAACGTGCACGACATTCGTTTCCACCACCTACACTCATTTAGGCATTTCATTTGTACTATAGTAATGCATATTTCACTAACTTCACTATTTTTGTTAGCATGAACTAATCTTTATTGTTGCCGTGTTGTAGTAGCCGTTGCTAAAATCCTGAACAATAATGATCGAAAAATGTATCTGTAATCATGCGATGTGACTTTTGTGACGAGTAGCAAACTACTTTTGTAACATTGATTTGTTCAGAAAATTGGAATAATTTAGATTTGGTATTTTTGTGCTTGCAACGAATTGAGATGAGTTTCAGCGGTAGACAAAAGACAACTAGACGCTAAAAGTTGCTGCTAGGTGAAATATTGTGGCCCTATAGTGGATGGTAGGTAATACTTCGAAATACCATTTTGGTATTAGCCAAGTGGTGTTGCAGTTGCAGACATACTATCATCATTCATAATATTATTCACCTTTCAGTGTACTTGACTGTGTTCATTACATTATTCCATTTACGTAGTTGTTCAACAGGTTTTAAAGGATGTTCTGCCATGAAGATGATATGATGATTATGGGAAAAATAGAGCTCTGTGTATTGCATGCCATTGCTGTGTGTTGTATGCCAGTCACCATTTTGTGCGTTGTATTCCTGATTTGTAGTAGAAGGTACTAATAATAAACTGCACTGATTATAGGTAGACATAGCCCATGGGAGGTGTGGAGCTAGCGCAAATTTAGTTTAGTCTATAATACGTTGATTTACCACGAGAAAGAAATACCTACGATGCGTTAGTAAGTAAATTTATTATTAGTCTAATTCATACCCCATGCGTCATGCGACTCTACAAAAGTAAAAGCCTGACTGGCTTTAATGCTGAAATTATTGTTAACAATTTTGGAAAGCACTCTTTATTCGTTGATAAACTACTTCGTGTTAAAACCAAAACCAAGCCACTCCGAAAAGCGTACTACATCGTTTTTGTACATTGTATATACGCTACGTAGGTACATTATTATTCATGTCCTTCCTGAAAACTAGATTTTAATTTCTTCTCACATGAGTGTCTTTGTACTATACATTTTTGAAATAAAGCATTTAAACAGAGGGTGAATCAGTCGAGTCAAATGATTCGAGATACTTTTTAATATAATTGACCAAAGGAAGTAGGCTCAGTAATGTTCCTGATGGAAAAAAATGTATGTAAAGCTTCATTTTAACTCGTTTCGATTCACTAAGCTTTGGACTTTAGTCTGGGTATTTGTTATTTGCGAAGCTGAATTTAGCAGTTTTGTCTTTTCGGTAACTTTGTAATTACCATTCGTTGTAGATGCATGCAGTTGGTGTAAACTTTCATTCGTAATGTTATGGAGGATGCACGGAAGAACTACAAATCATCTCATGAACTTATTTACATACACGCCATATTGATATACCTGTATTCTGCATACCAATCCAAATGTCCCAAATTCAAGCTGGGGGTTTGTTGTGAATATGGAACACGTTTTTATGAACTGCTGCACGAAATTTAAACAATTTATTAGACATATATTAACAGGTATGTGCTACGAAAAAATTATAAATTCAACAATTAAACTTAAACATTACTCGCGTATTTACTGTGAATTCATATCATGTCAACTGCCGATTTATTGCATTACAAATAACGCCAGATTTCGTGTCACGAACATTTCTTCCTATACGCCAAAAATCCGACTAGGTAAGTTATTTGTTCGAACATTTGTAATTCCTATTCTGCATTTTTGCAAAATAATTATTTTTGTACATTATGCCTTAGTACCTATATCATTGTGCGTAATAGTAATTACTGCCAACCATAGAGTCCCACGACTCCCAAGATTCAAGTCAAAATTGTAAGTAGTCAATTAACATTGAGAGTAAATTAGGATGCGGGTCAAAATTTAAACTGTTCTAAATATGGCTACTTCCACAGTTGACAGTTTCATTTAGTATAATAGGTTCATACACGTACCTTTGTGCTCTATTCCCTTGTGTTCTTATCTATAGATATCAAAAGTTGAAGGTTAGAACAGATCGGCATTAACAAGTTCAGCAGAAGTAAATCATTTCCTAAGAAAACCATTGTCATTTTTCGTGCATGGTACTATGATAGTACTACTATCTAATAAAGAAGGCTGTCTTATTGCAGCTACGTCAAATTTGATGACAATTTGATGGCAATTTGTCTTATGCCTACTTTATGTTTTCTAACCACGTTTAGTTTGTGCATGTTAGCTGGCTGTGTTAAAACGCAGTACTAGTACAACGTTGATTATGGGAAGTTCCCATTTCCAACTGCGATGGGACTAGAGATTTTAAGATTTTTTTACATGCATATAATACAAATGAACAATGTGAATCTATCAAGTCCTTACATCGACTACCACAAGTTATGGTACCAGTACCAACCAACAACAATTAAATCTGACTTGTCCGGTAGCAGGTATAATAGTGTAAATTTGCATCAATGAAAGAATACTATGCGTAAAATTAAAATTGTCACATCTCCAAAACCTTTTAATATCTGATGGAACATGGGTTTCTGGCAATTGACAAGTTTAGAGAAAGACTTAACAACAATCATATTGCTTGGCAGACTGTTATAGTTATACTGTTACAATTAACACAAAGTTTTATGGAATTGTCCTTGTTTCGCTCATTTTTATTTAGACACGCAAAGGTGTTATTGTGGACCTTATATGACAAGACAAGATGTTTCAAGAGGTAAAATCCTTGATTTGGGTTTTGCATACTCTAAAGTGATGATGATGGCATGCATTTATAGCATTTTACTACTACTGCAACAAAATGTTCATAGTATTAAACCACATGAAAACATGTTCTGAAAGCTTCGCCATTTTCATGTTGTGCTACGTAAAACCTTTTCACAGCACGTAACAAGTTTTGAAGTGGTTGGATGATATTTTTTGAAAAACATATCTTTACTCAACTTCGTATTGTACAGAGATTGAAATCACTATAATATTGTTGTACCATAACTTTTCCAAGTTGAGCAGCAATTGTTTGATACAATCAGGCTTTTTGCTTGAATTTAAAATGGTGGTCTTAGAGGGCACCTTCGCTTTCTGTTATTCTTTAATTATGATTTCATTTTATCCTCCAACGGGTTTGGCTTTTCTTCTTCAGTTTCTACAATTCTGAGATTAAAAGTGAGAAAGCTTTACAGCGCCCTTTAACTACCAACATCACTTATAAGAAAGCTTAGATTTATAAATTACTTCAGATCACACTAGATTCTCTATTCTCTGGCTTATTTATTTATTATGCTGGAGAAACAGAGAGCGTTATAATATTATCATGATTGATGCTGTATTCGTATTATTAGTTGGAGCAGGGGAGTAGATAGCGGGTTCCTTTTATCGGGCTACATACTCAAAAAGGACACGCTTGGGTTGCTTTGCAAAAAGCTTAATTTATAACAAGCTAAGTAGGTATCTAATGCGTGTTGCAACATATAGCTTTCAAGAAATACAGAATAAAGACTTTGAATTCTTATTACTTTGTGACGTCAATGATCCTAAATGTATAAAAATAAGCAAGCATCTCAGTCGACCCTGTTTTCTTTACAAAAAATCATGTTTTGTTGTTTAGCAAAGCAGCAGCATGATGTTGATTTGAGTCAACGCTTTCGACGTAAACTTTTAATGGGATGAATCATTTACCAGGGTCATCTTTACAGTATATCTGAGTTGTGTTCAGCAAATAACTGCAAGTACACTTTTATTCTCAAGTTGACTTTCACAGTGTACCCAAATGACTATTTAACAACATCTTTACATTTTTGCAGTGAAAAATTTCTATTTAAATGCTCGACACTTTGCAATTTGTAACAATAGTAAAGTCGTAGTCTTTGTGGAACGTGCTTGAGTGTCAAAAGTTTCGTTCGTTCAACTTGTAATAACTGCGGAATAACCTTGAATGTACGAGAAAAAAGTTTATCGAGTGTGAAAAGGGCTTCACAACATATCGTGTACATGTTAAAAATCATTACTAAGACTTAGCAATAGGATTTAAGTTAAAAAGCTTCTCACAAAAAGTGCAAATCCATTTTCATGCTTGAAGTTGATGTTGCTACCACTATGCATAATATACTCATGAAAAGTTGAAAGGTTAGAATACATGCACGTCATTCATGGCTGCGTTCTACTGGAAGTGCGATAACAGGAATGTTTTCTTAAAATACATATAATATGCCTATTGCCAAGCTAGTTTACAATTTTATGCTTTCTATAATTTTTTTATAGTTTCTTTCCAGTGACCCACGAGCAAGTACCTACGCAAGTAGGTACGTGCTCTTCTTTGAGTAAAATTCAAATACCAATACCCGAAATAAACCGGTTAAACGTATGTCAAGAAGAATCGTCCAACGTCAAATACTAGACCTTCACAAAGTATGATTTTCAATTCCCGGAAACCTTGTTCCAACAGATTCAATAATATTGAAGGTTTTTTTATCTGCACAAACCCAAACTAATGCAATATCAACGTAAATCTTATTGTGTAGGTATATTTATATAAACTAATTAAAAGATATGAACTAAATTTCCACATGTCGAAATAAATGTATATCCTTTCAATTCTGTCCAACCATGATCTTATTGCCCCAATTTTAATTTCGTCCGTACCACACTCTCTGAATATAAAGCTAGCGATTCGTTTCATTTTAAATTCGTTTTAATTTCTGAGCAAAATCAGCGCACGACAGACGGACAACAGGACCTTACACAACGACCAATCTGTAGTAACGTCTCTGATAGTGATCGGAGACGCTACAATGGTATATTTTTATGCACTTTTCCTGTAGTGCTAAACGACGTACCTATAATATGGCCTAGTGCTGTGGCTCATTGTTTGACCGGATTTACATTATCTACAACTCAAGTAACCTGGTATTTCCCCGGGGGGTGGTGTAGGCTCCATGTATTAATTTTTCTTTAAATTTCACTACTATGACTATTCACATTATAGTATCATATATGTTGATGTGACGGAATACATATCATTGTTTTCGATTATATCATAATTATTATTATTACGATGCTGATTGCATTATATAAGCAACATACTAGAAATAAAGCCAATAATCTCTTCCAATCTGAGACAGACAGTGCCGCCGTCATCGTCACGCAGCCTTTTCTTTTACGCTTTGTAAGTACGTTTTTGTTACAAAGCACGTAAGCAGCGACAAACAGGAAATAACTTTATGGTTATATCATTTGGCTGTGGCTGGACGTGATTGTGTAAGAGTCTCTTGTAGACAGAATAAAACTATTTTTTACAAACGTGGAACTTAATTACTTTGTATGTATTTAGATAATATGCTCCAACATTATAGATAGTAATTGCTACCCACAACACGGGTACGATAAACTGTGTGTTGCTATAAATTTCTGGAATCGCTGGGGCTGTATGATGTCGCTGATGTAGACATAATACCAAGTATGAATAGGGAATGCTCTACCACGTTAACTGATTACTGCTTTTTAAGCCCCTCATATCGTATAATATGTAGCACGAGTTATGAACTCTCTTTTGCTTAAAAAAATAGTTCCAGTTCCAGCTTTAGAAGATACTTACAAAAATACACATTTTGATCGTGAAATCAACATGCTTACCAGATAAGACTGTTGATACAACTGGTATTCCCTGTAATGGAATTTCGTCCACTGTTTCCTTCCAATGCATGAACACGATTTTTATAACTTACCGCAACTCTAGAACTTTGATATAATATGCAATAATGTTTTTTCATAAAAATACAATGAAGAAATAATTACAGTTTTCAGTTCCACACGCCTAAATAACCATTCTAATCCCATGATAATTGACGTCATACCTTCTTTAGGAAACAAAATAAGACGAAGTAGACTAACATTAGGCTATCTAAATGCCCGAATTATTTAATTTTTCACTCATAACACCTTTTCATTAGTACATTAATAATCAAGACTTTTCATACTGGATCTTAACAAGAGTCAAAAGTCAAAAATACAATTCATATCAGTTAGTCACATAAAATCGCTTCAGTCTTTCACACACATACTTACGGAAAGTTCTAATGTGCCGTTTAAGAAGTGCTAATGACAATAACAGAAAAACAAAAAGATTAAAATATTGAAAATTCAAGTAACATATTAGTGCTAACGATGTTAACTATATTCTATTCATAGCACCATAAAATTAAACACTCATTTTGTCTGTGAAACGGCTAAAACTAGTAAAACAAAGGTAGTTAATTTGGTATGTGCATTTTATGTGTGTGTCTACTGACTCTACGTAATATTTAAGTACAATAATATATGTATTTATTTGTATCATGTACCATTTTATACAGCACTTATAAGCCAAGCGGCATAGCCGTAGTAAATGATTTTATTTTTTATTAATACTTTCGTACGCTTACGCCATACATCCGTAATCCGAATCCCAATTCAATAGCCCAATTCTGTCTCTGTCAGAGAGTGACCTCCACTGCCTGACGAGTGTAGACCGGATAAACTTACTTCATAGACACGACACGAATCATTCAAATGTCAGATTCATATTATTTCTATCTAATGTAGAACTATGTATTTACCAAGTTGCAGTTTCACACCTAACCATGTGAATTATTCCTTAAAACCTATGGGTTTATTTAAAGCAATTATTAAAGATTTACATTGCAACTAACATAAATGACGAGTTCAAGAACAAAAATAATCTACTCTACAAAACGAGAAAGGAGGGTTACATGAAGGGTTTGTGCTCATTTGTTGCTGACAG
>JAHZNB010004863.1:0-16066 GCA_027744295.1 Callyntrura guangdongensis
TATTTTCTTCGTTGTGAGGAAAAATTGAAGTTATTTCATATTAAGTTTAATGAGAAGCGGGGAGATTAACAACAATGTACATAATAGTTTTTAGCTCTCTCCAAATATTTCGCTGGCGTACCTACGTTTAAAGTAATTATCGCGTTTGGTGTGTTAACAATGGAAAATTTTATGGTTGTGAGCGTGCATATTCAGCACCACAATAAAATCAGAGAAAAGGTGGTGCTCGTTTTAGATGTTTATTTATTTATTTATTTATTTTTTAGTGCGAGAGGTGGAGGAGCAGATAGGTAGGTATATAATATGTTAGCGAAATTTTTCTTAACTTTGTGCTTGCTCGAGTAAGTAGATGGGTTAAGTGGGCATAGTTAGGCTGCGTAATTACAAAACAGTCTCTCTGCTTTTCTTGATGATTTTAGGTGTTACAACAAATTATGTTAATGCGTAATAGTACTCAGATTGCATTGTCAAGAGAAGAGAGGGAGGGAGGGCGAGAGAGCAATGGTAATAATAATAATAATGATCGAAAGTGTGAATTTTAATGATGATGCGTTTTCTGACAAGAAAATCTTAGCGAGAAATATGAGTATCGCAAATGCTGGTGGGTAAAAATGGAAGTGAGTTTCTGTTTGATTTATTATTAGTCGTTTTGTAAATTGATTATTGATATAGGGGAAATTACTCGATGAAGATGAAATATAAACTTGCTAAATTATAATACAACGAATATAAAAAGTTGAATAGGTACCTAATATGTTTGTTGACAAGTTTAGGAATCGAATTACACAAATATTTGCTGAATATTTTAGCTTGCGCAATAATCCAAGAGTTCATCTTTCTCATCTACTAGGAAGCAAGGAACTTAGAAGAAAGTTAGTTTTAAAACACTTCAAAGGCTGCAATATTCATTATTTCCATAAACTTATACGGCCTAGCACGAATCTATTTTTACCTCTCATATTTCTCAATTTCACTTCATAGTCTGTCACTTCTTCTTTAAGTACCAATCTCTGCGGCTATTGTTAAAAGTTGGAAATGAGAAAAAAACTTATAGCGTTCAACTTATCCTATTTCAACACGCAATTACATAAAAATCATTGGCAATTCAAATTTGTTCCAATTTGTGCTGTTTGGAAACACGGTTTATTAAAACCACCCTTTCAGCGTTCTAAAAGTTGTGTTGTAACCACACACATATGATAAAAAAAATTTAAGCGAGACGTAAATAAATAAATGAGATTTTAAAATTGAAAATGACTTCATCAGAAACACACCTACAGGGTCGCGCACACGCGGGCAAACCCAAACTAATAGTAATAATCGTACCTAATCGTGTGTTTTGTACTTTTTATCAATGCAATCACACCGCATCTCCATTTACAACAATAATTAAACTCAAAGCCTGTCGTTTTTCATACCACCTGCGGTGTCTCCTGTACCTTTATTACTAAAATTCCTCTCTGTTTTGTCGCGTCTGCTTGTCTCCCCACTGCACATTTTCATTTTTAGTCATTGACATCAATTTCGCTCCAACAAAATCATAATATACAACCTGCCCTCTCTACCTCCATAACGTTTTATTATTCCATTTGGAGCGTCCCAATGACTATATTTTTGTATATCACCGTGCCATCGTCCCATTCATTTAATTTTCTAGTACCTCTGCCAATGATACAATGATGGCACCAAATTGTAATCAGGGATGACGATTATTGGCACCTGTGACGGTTCGTGCATCTTTCCACTGTAGCAATATCAATTTAATTTGTCAAGTCATAAACAATTTTTTAATATTATATTATAAGAGCCTATTTATTACTGAACAGACAAGGATATTATAATTCCTTTTCTTAGAAAAAAGGTTGATGTGTTTTTGTCAACTTTTTGATGCGTGCGTGCATAATGTTTTTTTAAACAAAAGGTTATTTTTTATCGTTATTACATTCCTCTTGTGCTGTCAATAATACAAGACCTCATATGTACGACATACAACCGCTTATTATTTCGCATTATTGCGTACACACACATGCAAAAATATGCTTAGCCAGTGAATTCTAAATCCTGATCATGAATACGCAGAGAGGCAGAATGGTGTGCGGTGTCAAGTTACCTAATGTCGCATAGTCGCATTCCCCATTTTATTATTCCAAATAAAATGCATTTTTATGAGAATAGTCTACCTGACAAAAAATAAAATTACCTAGTCCGGTTTTCCTCTATTTGCGTTCCTTTCTGAAAATCCACACATCAACAATTTGTCCTACAACCACTACCTAAATACTCAATCTCTCTCTCCCTCTCTCACTCGCTTCAATCTTCTGCCACTGTAGGGTATGCCCACACACACACACACACCTTATAACAAATATTGTTTAAGTCATAAGTACCACAATGGTTACCCTTCCGAGCTGACGGATGAGCCCAGGGTCGTCGTGTGTGTAACAATTACTATTTCAATTGAATAATCGATATAGACCTTAATGCATGCATAATGCTCACATATTATTACCCACTGTTTTGTCCTGAGTCGTAACTCGTAACCAAAAGGACGCAGTGTGGCATTATAAATTCAGAAATTAAATATATCATCGTCATCGTACATGGATTGCCCATGCCCACACATAACCATTACTCAAAAACGTGAATAGGATTACATATCACACTCTTGCTATTATTATATAAGCCACTCTCACTCTCGGTCGGACAAAAATTGATTGTCATTGTCACATCCATTTTGTATGTAGGGCTTGTTGTTTCTATTGTTGGTATAAATATTTTATACACCTTATCATCGTCTCTCTCTCTCCTCCATTTTCTTTGCTTTGCTCATTCACCTACTACTACTCTTACATTACTACAACCAGTACTGCTTGTGACCGAGAATAATAATGATCAAAGAATGGATGGATAGGATAGATGGGATGATGATAATATGATGAAGGTACTGCCATATTTGCAACAATTATGAACGGACAGATCAACTCTTTTCATCTAAAATTCAATGAGATAGTTTTTGCTTTGGTTTGCTTCTTGCTACATCATCATTACCATCATATCATCACCCACACGTCACATCATTTTCGTTAATTTTATTTTAATACAGTCGTCATATTCGTCACCCATTTTTCATCTACTGTTGAAAAGCTCTTTGTTGTGCACTCAAGCTATACACACTTTGCATTTCTCTTGTCAAGCTGCAAAGCAGAATGCACGGTGCGACTAGCTATCAGCGACAAAGAAGAGATGTGAATTTACCATCTAGAAATGAAGTGGGCACTGGGCAGCAGCAGCAGCAGTAGAATAGCTTCACAAGTTCATGTACTCCACTGAAAAATGGTAAAAAGTACGTAGGCAAAGATAAATACTTTGCTTTTTCCTCATTTTTACTTGCCTACAAACAAAAGTTGTAAAATGTTTGAGTTTTGAATTACAACATGTAAATGCAAGGCAACATGCATTTAGTTTGTATATAATACACTGTTGCAGTGTATAAGTACATGACACAAGTGTACTTAACGATACGTGTGATTGTAAATTGGTACATGCACAATAATAACAATCGTGGACACACAATTTGCAATGCCTCTTTGAATTGTTAGTGTCTTTGCTTGTCGTGAGTTGAAGTTGCAATGCAGAAAAATAAAAACTGTCAAATTATTCATCATATCCTGTCAAGATTTTTTTGCAATTATGAACGGGCAGCAGCAGCAGCAGCTCGAACAAGAGCCCTTTTAGCTTACTAAATTCTTTTCAGTCTCTGGTCAGTCGTCTTTTTCAAAAGTAGTAGACATGCTCGTTTACCTATTTGCTATTAAAAACGAGTGTTTGGTTGACTGGTTGTCGGTGTCGTTCTCATGATTTGTGTGCTTTTGACTTTGTAAAAGGAAGGCAGGTACAAAAATAATAATAAAAAAATAACAAAGACTTTCTGACTAGTACCAGTAACCTTTTTAAAACATTTTCTTCTCTTCATTCTCTTGCGCAGACAAGCCGTGAACAAGCGTAAATCAAGCAAACAAACCTTCACACAGGGAATTTTTTTACATAAGAAATTAAAAAATTCTACTTACGCACATCGTGTCATCATGCTAGATTAAGCAGCAAGAGTACCATAATATGGTAAATAAATACCCATAAACACAATATGTTTTTTTTATTTTTGTAATTTTATGAAGTAATTTTTACCTGTTTTTTCCTTTAATAACGTTTCGTTGTATTTTTTCACATTCTATTTTTTTCTCTTAATTGGCAAATTAGTTGCACCCGACAGATATTCAGGTATAAAAGAACATTACGTTTCGATATGGAACTCACATTCCTTCAACCTTTTTTTCAGCATAGCATAAATAGCACGCATACAATCTCCCTCCGAATTAACCAAAGTAAAGTATTAATAATTGTTTCATTATCATTTTTTCATATTTTTAATTTGTGAGCGGACGCATTACACCATTATGGTAAAGGGCCATGGTTCAGTTGATTAACAATCCACATTCACTTGGCAAAGTCGTACAACAAAAATGTGCACTGCAGTCGCAGCAGCTCAGCAGAGCCAACGAACAAAATTCTCGACTTGTACCCATAACACGCGTTGGAAATTAACACGTATTATCATAATGCACAATAGTGCATGCCTCTTACCCATAACGGTCATAACACTAACAACATGGATTTATGTTACCCATGAAGGTTCATCAGTTCAAGTGCAATCAATACACGGAGAGATGGTAGATTGAAAGAGAGAGATCATTGATCACCGCTCATTATCATCCCATATCGTATATCTCTATCAACATCAAATCACCAATTATACGTTCTTACTACTGATCAGTCTAGTAGACTACACCATCAGTTGGGCGCAGAACCAAAGAAGAAGATAAAGTAAAAAACTTGGTATATTTTTTTTCTATACCACTTCCAAACCTCCTCTTCACGGGCATGTTGTTCAGAGAGTGAGCAAACCTCTCCTTTTTATTTATAGAAGATGCTCACCTTTTTCTTCGTAAAAACAACAAAAGTAATTACAAAAAAATAATAGAAAAATTCAAGAGTGTTTTGGATGGGCATCACCTTATGCTGTACACTTTCCATCTGAGTAATTGAAAACTGCAAAATGGGTGGTGCTGATTACACTCTGATCATCATCAAACATTTGAGTAATAAATTATAGTCGATAAGCAAAGATAACTCTTCAAAACAATAGAGAGATAGGCACAGTTTTTTTTCAAGTCCTGCTTGCCATTTACTTCTCCTCTCTCTTTTCTGATTACCATTTTGTAATGCACATTGTTTTGTTACACTCTCAACACACGCACAAACTTTTGGACTGTTTGGATGAGAGTTCCATTCCAAATTCCTCATCTAATGGAAGTGAAGTTAGTTTTACGATTTTTATCAATGTACTCGTCTATAAATTATCATCACCAGCACGTATAGTTCTTAATAAAACGTGCTTAAAAGTCTACTTATTTTGCACAAAAAAACAAACACATGTTAAATGCGTTCGGTGTAATAAAAAAAATGCGGACACCCATTTTTATCTTCGTTGATGATCATGGGATGATGGGGTGATTATGGGATTTATGACAATGACATTCACAGCAACAACAGCGACTTCTTCACTTCACACACAATTTTGCAGCCATTAGGTATGCATAATTATACGATGAATGTACTCCCCCACCGGTGAGTACAAAACAGTAAATATCATTATTACTACTTCTTGCTACTTTTGCTAACTTTACATTTTACTAAAAGCACAATATTGATATGTTTTACGGTATTGACATCAACCCACACTCATGTCAACAGCAGCAGTGGTGGTGGTAAAACACAAAAGTAACAGGTACAAAAGCGAACGATGTACATGTAAATACGCGTCATGTTTAGTCATCATCATCATCATCATGCACCTACGTTGTTGAACGCGTACACGCACAATACGTTGCGGTTATAAAACGCGCAGAAATTACCGACTTTTATCTTGAAGTTCGTTTTGGTTTTGTTGTGACTGTTGAAGGAGGAAAGGAAATACGGGATAAGGTATCAATGGACTACAATAAGTGAGCCGCCGCAGAGTGAGAGATTTACAATAGACATAAATGCAGACAAAATAGGGAATTCACGCCAGTCCATTATCGACTTCGCCCTTTTTTGATAGACTTGGCTGCGCCTACATCATCATATCATCATACCGCCGCCACCAACACGGCAGGAACAACCTCCCCTCTCTCGCTCACACACACCGCATTTTTGTGTGCTTCTCTGTTCTGTTCTATTACCATCATTCAAAATCTCATCTTCTCATCATCCGCATCCGACACTCGTCGAGATGATTCCATATCCATAAAAAATATACTCCGGTATATTATAATCTTTTCTTTTTTGAACATTTTTTTAAAAGGCAAATAAGTAGGAATATTATGTACGATTCTTGTTGAAAGCGGAAGTACATTGCAAACTCACATACCACTGCTGCTGCGAAACAGTCTATTCTTTTTTTCTTATCAAGGACATGACGGATACATTTTGAACACTTTGGTATACAAATGTAAAGAATTTTTCAGGATACATTTATAAATGAGCTGTATATTTTTTGAAGAAATAAGGCCAATGGTGATATTAAATCCGCAGCGTAATGAATAGCATGCTAAGATATTAATAAAACGTTCTTTTGTTATAAAAATGCATAATATTGAGTGTAAGTGTAAGTGCAGTTAATATACACGGCGAATGGGCACACGGCACTGGCACAGAGACTGCAGTCTGCAGAGAGCTCTTTTATGTTTTATTCGTATTCGTACAGCAAATAAGTAAGTAAGTAGGTCTTCTCTGTGTCACTTTTATGCCAGTTCTATCGTAGCTAAATGTTTAGTTAGGTATCTGCTTTATTGTGTGGAAATGTACACTGTTTCTATTAAATCGAGTTAGCACAAATCAAGGTCTTTTATATTTTAACTTCATGTTCCTGTTTCTCTTCGTTTTCTTTGGGATTTTATTTAACTTGACTGCATCTAAAAAAACATTCCCCACGCAAGTGCCACTGCTGTGCTGCCATTTTAATAACTTAATAGGTATTATAATAACTGTTGCAGTTTAAGTTGCAGTACGTTATTATTGTTGGCTGTGGGTGTTGGTAGTGCAAGTAAGATGGTTTCTTTACAGAGTGTAATTCAAATTATTCAAGTGGCAGCAGCAGGAAACTGGATGTTGGTCATGGGAATTTTTGTTTCTTCTTTTGAATGCCATGTACAGTACACTTAATAATTATTAATAAAGAGAGGTTTAGTAATTTGAGAGGAGTACAAATTACAAATAGATTGTAATGTTTATTTTATGTTCGTCTGTACCATATATCACCAACATTTACATACGTAGCGTATGTGTATTGCGCTTTCATATCTAGTTTTGATTATAAACCTTGCTATTGTAATAAATTGTCGGATTAAATAAAAATCAAGAGTCAAAGTGGCAGGCATTGATGAAGGGATATGATGCGATGAAGGGAATGCCGATAAAACTGATCGTGACCTGTGAGATATGCGGTAAGATACGTGACGGCAAAAGCTGTCATACTATCATCGTTACAAGTACACATGGTTTTTATTGCAGTTGACATGCTTGTAAAAGCACCTCACTTTCTTCCAAACAGCTAAATAAAGAAATAAATATTCAACTGCAATAAGTTATCCCTAATGTTATCAGCAGCGCTGATATAAAAGTTAATAGGAATGGAAGTTTTATTAAATTTTTGCATAGCGGGAATGGTTGCATTCGCATTTTCACTTTTTTACGATTGCCTAAGCATTTCGATAATTTGATAAATATCTGAAAAAGAAAGCTGGCAATTATAAATTTTCTCAAATTGATTTCAAGTCAATACATGATTTAAAAAAGGTACTTGCTGTTGAACATGATATAAAACACACTGGTAAACACAAATAGTAATTGTTGCATCTTGTAATTTTTCGATACGTGCTAAATACTCGAAACACACCTTTCCACACATTCTCATTATCACTGTCTATCAGTTAATGACGATCATTAAGAAGATGATGATTGCGAAACTGATTAAAAAGCGAAAACGATAACAAATGAAAAAGTGTACCAAGTACTAAGATGATGGTTGCTGCTGGCTCTCTGTGTATGGGAATATGGGATTAGAGAAAACTATATTGTAACTTGAGTAGTGTTGGTTGGCATTTTTGCTCCATCATCCACTTCCTCCTCCACACAAGCATAAAAAATACTTTTAACTGAAACTCAACGGTGGTGATGATAGTGAGGTTTGACTTGAGTAAATAAATTGTAACAGAAACAAGGAAAAAACGCATATACAAATAAAAGCGTAACAGACTACAACATCATCTCTCTGAAGGATCTTGTGGTGGTGATGCCTTATGCCTTTTATACGTGTACATTACTATGATTTTTACGGCATTCCTATTTTTATCTTTGCTCGCAAATTACTCTACACAATCTAAACCCCCACCTCCTCCCACACCAGTCAACCAAACAAGGCAAGGAGAAAGCTGGTATTTTTTTTATTTTGAAACTTTGATACGTAATAACAATAATAACGACACGCTGTTGCCGTTGAATTTATTCGTTTTCCTCATTTTTATGTTGTGCTCAATGGAAGTTTACTGCGGTGCAGAACAATCCAACAAAGATGAACACGGTACACGGCGATGGATTAAAGTAAACAAGTAAAAAATTGTATCACCAACGAACAACAAACCCTTCACTCTATTTTATTACCCAACCTAATTCATCGTCTGTCTGCAATCAAAACTAAACAATCTGCGACTTTTATATTGTTTGGCGTTGTTGTTGATGTTGATGCGGTTACATTCTTGATTCTCGAAAATTTACAACCGCACTATTACAAACTGGCAAACACCGTGAATATTGTTACGCCGTTGATCATCTTTTATTGAAACTGGTGTACAGATAGTGCACACACACCTCTTTAATATTCTTAACAATGATAAATAAGTAATAGTAATGAAGTTTAATTAGCTCAACGAACGGTGATGTGGTTAAAAAAACGCAGGAGGCAGGTCGGTGGTGGTGGTACTGTGGAGGAAGCATCATTTTTAGCTCGCTTTGTGAAACGATGGTAGAAAGGAAAAGGGGAAGTTTTTTAATGATTCTTTGCTTGTTAGTCAATCAACAAGGGAATCGTCCAATTTAGAACGTCTTCTACTTATCTTAATTTAACCCTTGGAGTCGAGTCGCAGTCAAGTCAGTCAGTTCCCCATCGAGGAAAGAGTCTTGTAACCATCTATATTTAATTTTCTGTTTCTAATTCTAATTATCATTCTGCTAGTTTTATTCTTATTCTTTTGTGTGCCTTGTAGTACAACTTGCTTTTCTGTAACTTGAAACGATGACGGAGGAATCCTCAAGTTTGTTTTTTACGCTTTTCCAACTTCTCGATTGGAAGAACAAGAATCAAGACCAGAAAAATAAAAAGCTTGTTAATACTTTTTCAACATAGCTCGTCGTCAGTCAGTCGGTTGCCTCGCCTCCTCATTCTCCTGTCGCGCATTTTTTTTCTTTTGTATTCCGCTGATCATTTTGCATAACGCTGTCTGCACATTACGCACGTTTGTAATACCACCGTGTTGTAGTGATTATTACATGAGTCTATTGACTCCATACTTTTGCTCGGCACGTTATATAAAGAGGGAAGTTTCAGCTTCAGCAAAAATATTTTTTTGTGTCAGAGCGACAAAAAATGGGATGTTCCGCACTCGCACCAGCAGTAAAGAAGAATATCCAACAACAATTTTTACGTCTTTTAATAATGCATATTGTATGTAACCGTAATTTAATTTAATTTCCCTGCCGGTTCATATATAGGATCTCTTCTCTTTACCACATAATAGGCAGGAGTACTAATAATAATAAGCCAAGAGAGACAGGAGGATGATGATTAATGAAGATGGGCACACACGCGGATGAGTACAAAATGCGCGAAAATAATCATACCGTATAAAACAATGCAATGTGCAATAATAGAAACAAAATCCGCACATGATTATTTAAGTGGTTTGGTGGTGCCGCACTAAACAGTAAATGGGCGATATAACGTCATACGTGCGTGTGCTTGTCTGCTTGCACTCTCTGCAGTATGCACATTTACTCGTAAGTTCTCTAGTAAATGATATGATAACAATAGGACAATGGTGAACCACCACATCTTCGCTGAAACCCTTCTTAACATTTGCTTCACCACCGAAACCACCTTCATATTGTACATCCGCTAGAAAAAAGTTTTCCACCATTACTCCACACTCTCCTGTGAGCATCACATTATTCCACTCCTTTTTTTAATTAGCTACATGTTTTTTTTAATATTTTCTATATTTGCAGATAGGTTTAGTAAAATTATTAGCGGATTGGTGCTAGAGAGTTGTTTCATTACTATTGTTATTACTGTTTCGTATAAAAATGCATTTATTATGTTGCTGAAAGGAGTGTAAATTTTAAATTATTCAAGGCATCCAGTTGGAACCTTTTCTCGAGGGACGGTAAAAAAAACGTTATAGAACGTGAAAAAAATCTTCTCGCCAGAGTCGGCTCGTAGAAACCTTGAGTACTCGAATATTTAAGTATTTTGGGTGGTTTATTACTAAAGTACATGTACACAAATTGCGGTAAATTTTTTCTCGTGTAATTATCAAGTTTTCAGCATTTCTTCCTTCTAATATTAGTAATTTTAATAATACCTGCACAAAACTAAGATAACAAAGCGGAGTGTACAGTTTCGCAAACACATTATATATTCCACCTTCATCTTGTGCTAACTAACAGTTAAGTAGGTGATTTGGATTTCAAAATTTCATACATTGTTTTTAACATTTCAATAATATTTTTATTGTAGTCGTTTAGTTTAGGATGGGATGTAGGTAGTAGGGTTAGTTGTAACCGGTGATAAATTAAAGAAAAATTCTAAAGCCTTTTTTGTATTTTGGCACTTCATATTTTTTTTTAAAAAAAGGCTCAATAAGAGAATTTGCAAAAATATTTTTTTTTTCGCTAAGCGAGTAGCAAGATGAACTCAACTTATAACAAAAGCCTAAAACGCTGTTTGAATACTGATAACGATGATTATGATGATGATGCACTTGACTTTGACTTTATAAATTTTCAGTATTTTTTTTTACTTTTAATGGTTGACCTGGAATGGTATTGAACTGTGGCCGAGAGGAGGCGAGCAAGACGCACATATAATCATTCTTATTTATAACACATGTACTTGTTATACAGAAATCTCTCGACACAACAGTCTTCTACTTCTGATGCTGCACTTTGTTGGTGTTGGCGATGCTGATGAGAAGGATGATGGTGATGGTGATGATCATGATCATCATGATGAGCCGAATCAAATCAAGATCACTCAGCAGCATCGCCAGTTATCTCATCTATTTTCATGTTTAAAAAAAGCCTTAAAAAACGTATGATCATCCTCACAACAGCTACACGCCATTAACAAAGCATTTGCGCAAAACGCATGTGCTTAAACAAAAATAATTCCTTTTCAAGCGTAATCAACAAACAGCTCAGGAGAGCCTAAACGGGCTTAACAGCTATAAAGTGTTTGCCAATGCCAAATGAGAGACAGAACCTTTTGTACCATTGCATTTTGCTGTGATGTTTCCTAAGAAAATGATTATGATAACAGCGTGATCACGATGAACTTTTTTTAGTCAATCACAAAAGAGGTATAAAGAAATGCCCTTTTCTAGTGAAGACCAAGATAAATAGGGACTACTGCTTGCTCATCATCAGCAGAATTGCATTGCTGGCACCTTCAAGTACTCCTACAAAAAGCAGCTCCACTTACGAAACAGTACTGTACTGTATCCCTTTATAAAAAAAACTATGCTTTATATCCATTTTAGTTAATCACAAAGTTCATCCCTATTTTTATGGCAAGTGATACTATTTAGTGTAGTACATTCCAATACACCTGTACACTTTATCCTGTACAAAATGTGTAAATGTGTATAACAGTAAGCACACAGGATCAAGCTCACAAATAGACAGATAACAGACAGAGAACAAGAATTAAAGGATTTTCTTCTGTCTACGTCTGCCTTGTATCTCCGTGTGTGCGTACTACTCCCTTCCTACAGCCAGGTAGATAAAGTGATTCCTTGATGCCCTTTTTTCTGTACTTCATCTAATAATGCTACGAAAAACAAACACCTCAACAAAGATAGAATTCCTTCACAGGCGTCATCACGCATTGGCATTGTCATCATCATCGTCGGTCTCCTATATATCATCTCTTTCATTATCGCCGTGGTCATTTACAACTTTGCCGTATGAAAAAACATTTATCTTCATTCCATCACACATCAACTCCTATGGCCTGGTAGTAATCCTTGTCTACTTGAGTACTTTAATTCCTATCAGCAATCGCTGTAATAATAAATGAATGATAGCTGCTGCTGACCCGACCGGGACTATTAATTGATACTTTTGTATGCGCCTTTACGGTATGGTCATCTACCTATACGCACACATACACACCTTTCTTCTGTATGGATACTCACACACACAGGCTCATCAATTTAAACATTTCTTGCTCACTTCTGACAAACTGTTTGTTTTTTCAGAGATTTTCATTCATCGCTTTTTGCAAGGTGACCTAATGTGCAACCAAAAACAACCGCGATTGCGATTACATTGTTACGACCACGCTATCATTATAACTGCCACAAACAATAATTGACTTGCAAGCGTTGGCATTATTTTTGAAACTTCACAATAGCACACCCAAGCGTGCATGCACTAGAGTTATCAAATTTAACAGATATCATCACAATTATTGTTATTATTATTATTATCATTATGGCTAGTGTTGAACTTGGAAATTTCTTTTAAATATAAAAAAATGATACATAAAATGCAACTAATCTGACAGGAAAAATAAAATAATAATGATATGCACACAGAACGATAAAAACATGCACGCTATAATAGCTGCCCTGCTCTCGAAGTCATCATCAAGGCACCTCTCTATGTGTGCGAGTGTAAGGAATTATGACTAGTTTTGTTGCTACACATATGCGTGTTTTTTTCTGGTACGGTAACAGTTACTACTTTATTACTACCTTCCCACCAACCACCACCACCGCTGCTTTTGTACATCTCCATCTAAATGCTAACGTAATAATCACAACATTTATAGTTAGTAAGTCTGTATAATAAACAAAGTATTAATACAAATACACTGGTGAGTTGATGGTCGGGGAGTAGGTTTATTACGTAGGTATATTTTCGAGTTGCTTCTATTATACCATCATTATCATCATCATCATCATCACCATCATAGTTTTAAATGCACAATAGCAAGGCCAATTGCAACCACTTGGCAAATTCTACCCTTTTTTCTTGCCATTTTTTACGTAAAGCAGGCAAACATGTATTTGTACCACGCATCCTCATTGGTAATAATAAGTAATATATATTCTCTTGCAGCCGGTCTCGTCTTCTCTTCACTCTGAGAGTGAGTGGTGAGTAAAGTTAGCGAGAAAAAAAATACCTAGCGTGTACAGGTTTATAAGTTTATATATATTGTATTCCTGAAGCAACAGCTTCATCACCACCACCGTGAGTAGTAGTCGTCGTCGTTGTAGAGTACATGATAGTACTTAACTTTAAAAACTACAATACAAAATGCATGCCTCAGAACGTATTATAATACAACGAGCGGACAGATAGATTCAGCATTCAGCGTAATAATCACACACACGATAATACTGACTCAGTGACTGATGTTGATCATGATTACCTGTTGTTCTTCGTTTCTCTCTCCTCTCTCATTTCAATGTATGTGCTATGTAGTTCTCTTTTGCTAAACTTTTTTTCTGTTGCTGCTGCTGCTCCTCCTTTTCATATTATTCATACATTAGTCAAGTTCAGTTTCCCACTGAACTTTGCTGAGGGAAGACAACGAACGAAACGAGTGGAGAGAGAGAGAGAGAGAGCGTCGTCACAGCACATTTTTTTATTCTCATCATCAAAATCTCTTTGCCTCATGAGAAGAAGAATGGTAGCACTCATCTCACATCATCAACAGTAGTAGCACAACAAATTTACGCTACATTTTACCAACAGTAAATCGTCACAGCACATTTTTTTATTCTCATCATCAAAATCTCTTTGCCTCATGAGAAGAAGAATGGTAGCACTCATCTCACATCATCATCAACAGTAGCAGCACAACAAATTTACGCTACATTTTACCAACAGTAACAATAATTTATTTTGAAAAGTAATTCCATTTTGTTCCTGTGCGTTGTATGTGCGTGTCTCGATGTGTGTACACTGTTAAGTTCTCTTACTCCGGCAGGTGAACTTTTTTCAGATACTTTTGCGTTATCATTACAAATAAATACAGCACGTAGACACATTTATACATTACTTACCCAAATTATGATTGCTATTTTAGTCATGTAACAGTTAATGCCACTGTTGCTGCTGAGAAGCTTATCACGTCATAACAATAATCGTCAACTACAAGAGCAACGCTTCATCGTCGTCGTCGTGTTGTTTGTACTTGTTCATATGTGTTTGTGTGTACATGGAATAATTGGAATAATGCATGCACTCTGATAAAAAGAAAAGCGTACACACTGACTGCTCTTGTTGTGATCCTACTGATTACTGACTGATTACACAGGAAAAAGAATAACCAGGCATGTAGGCATTATACACAGACTGCACCACATGTAGCGCAGTTCTTTTTTTCTACAACGCCACCAAACTTCCTTTTTTGTTCGTGTTTCTATTCCCTCGGAGAACGATTTTTCATTTTCTCGGTGTGTCATTGTGTCACTCAGGTTGTGTGTAGTCAGCCGAGGCTGATACAAAATAAAAATAGAGGATATACCTACTCTGATTATTACGTAGTCAGATTTTTATACAGAGCGAAAAACTTGCGGGGAATTAGCCTTTTTGTTGGATGAATGCATGCACACACCACATGGAAAACCGTACAGTCTAAAGCATAAGCAGAACCATCGCTATCCCAAGAGCAATTACGTGTTTATGGTTTTAAAGAACAGTAAACAAGGGACGAGACAACGATAAGTTTGAAACCGGCAGCGGAAAGAGTAGCGCTACATTATTATTATTATTTATTGCTATTATACTACTAACTTATTTTATTATCAAGAATACTGTCAAAGCATGTGACAGCAGTAGGGTCTCTTCGGTGGCTGGTGATGATGCTGCAAGGTGATAACCAGAAACGATAACAAGATTGAATTATAAAAATTCGGATAAAAAAATAGAAAAAAATTGGTGATATGGTAGTTGTCGTGTACGTGATTTGTTTTCTGGTTTGCTTGTTAGCGAAAAATCTGAGTGAAGAGGGAGACAATGCAGAGGGATAGCTGGTATATCACCACTACAAAGGAAAGTTAGCGGGGAGTTGGCTCGAAAAAGAGAATATATACGGATAAATGTAACACGTGCACAGACAGGTGAAGGGCGAAGTTTTTTTTGAAGAGGTTCGAGTGCACGACAGCATAAAAAAGTGAAGTATACTACAGAACAAAAGGCGGAATATATTACTCTACACAAAAATAATTAATCTAGAAGTTTTTTGGGGAGAAGAAAACAGTTTTTCCATTGCTTGAAATATTTTTTTGTAATTGTTTGACTGCATATTTGAGTGTATCAGTTTGGTTATTTACATACTTTTCTGGGGCTGTGGTGTCGAGCAGAAGCAAAGCGAAGTTTTTTATTTGGACGTGTAGTTTTCCAAGTTATGGTGAGTAAAGTTATCATTTTGTTTTTTTCCTTGTTATCAGTGTAGCACTTTTCTTTGCTCTCTTTTCTCTGGGCCTTTTATCGTTCTGTGCTTCTTTAATGGTAAATGGTAGGTGACACCTTGATGGTGCACAAATTCTTGGTTAATTGCATGACAAGCAAAGAGACAGGAACACAATGCCCTACTAAAATTTCAACTGTTTGACATGACATGGAATTAAAAACAACAACAACGACAAAGGGAAAAAGCAAAACTGAGGTATTACGTACG
>JAHZNB010004864.1:0-12207 GCA_027744295.1 Callyntrura guangdongensis
TGGAAATTTTTTTAGGAACTGCTACACAGGTATTATTCTTACTCTCACGGTAGGATCAACTGTACTGGTACATAAAAACAGAGGAAAAAAGTTACTTGGAATGGTATATTTTCCGCATTAAATACGGAACAACACGGAATAGTGAAAGTTGCATGTGTAGCTTATTTACAGCAGCACATAAACCGAGTCCATACGTTTTCTTTTATGTTGTAGTTCGAGTTTTCCGAAATGTATTCAAACTACCTTTACTTTGTTCTCTGCCCTTCTCTCTCTCTTGCCAGTTTTAAATCGTCAAAGGACTGTTTCTTGATTTTTTTCTTCGAACACAGATTTCAAACTTAACTTCTTAAAAATTCCAGGACATGAAAAAGCAAACACACAAACCTGCATCTTGCATATTGCCCCATGCTTTGTATGAGTTTATCAGACATTCTTGGAAACGATCTATCCGCTCACTCTCACTATTATTTTTTAAATCTTTCCCTAGGTATATAACTATTCATATAAACATTCTTGCTTTCGAAAAGAAAAGATCAGAGAAAAGAGAGCACGACACCTGAAAAATATTCCAGTCTATCTATAAACAATTCAGAAAACAAAAGCAAACGACACGATTTTCCTTTGGTGCTTTTATCGTCTGTTCCTTCAAAAGGTAACAAGGGGGTCAGAGCTGCACCGTCATCAATGTCTAGACCTTATGAGCATTTCTAGATTTACAGTGCCATACCGATAAGATAATATATATGATATCGGCAATTTAATACCTATATACAAGTCCGTGTCTTTGAATAAAAAAGGCTTTGCCGTGAACTATAATATCCGACGTGCTTGGGAAAAATAGCTACGTATACATGGTATTTACATATTTTAGACATAAGTGCATGAAAGACTAAGACTTCCACAAGGATCTCTGTGTGTGGGCGCAATGTGGAGAATACTTTTGTAACAAACATGGTATTATCAGTGTACGCACCAAACTCCTCTCTATTTCTTTCCGGCGTATGAGATAGGAAACTGACATGATATTTGATTCCAGTTATCTCTTCCTCTCTATTTCCACCCTGATCTATCTGATCTTTTGTCGAAACGATATGTTCGATGCGATACGGAGAGCTGTAAAGAGGATTAGACTAGCACTGATGGAAAATAATATACTTTCTGGGAACAATCAGACAATTTTCAGTGAGAATGATAAAATGGGAAAACTGAAATATTTTCGTGTTTACTGTACTTTACGTACTCATTTTGGAAATAATGAAGTTTCTCTCAACCACGCCGCTTTATTCCTGGCTCCCAAAATCTGGAACCTTGGTCGAAGCTGTAGAGACTAAACACGACCGTGAGAGAAACCTGTGTGTGTCTTGCTTTTTCGCCAAGTGTCGCTTTGAGGTTTAGACACAATTCAGAAAAGGGAAAGTCATTTGTGACAAGAAACCATTTTTTATTTTATTTTCGGGTAATATAAAAGTAGACCGAAGAAAGCAAAAACAAGAAAGAAAGGAAAATCGTTTGTGGTTTTCTTCGAATGACATTTTGACAAATCTCGGTCACGAAAGCTGACAGACACATGGACCTAAAGGCAAGCTAACCAAAAGGATTCAACAAATTCTCTGTTGAATTTCTTCCTTTTTTCTTCATACATATTCCCCGTACACACATAAAATATCTACGTTCCCCATGTTATTGTTCTTGCCTCTGTTAGATGCTCGTTATGCTGACCAAAAAACTTCATAAAGATTTTTCCCAACCGGGTACATAAGCCATCAAGCAATTGCATCAGCAAAAGATTTGGATAAAGTAGAAAAGGAGGAATCCTGTATATTTACCAGAGCCATGTCATCTACATCAATCTACATTGCTTGCACTCTCTGAGATTAAATAAATCCCTGCTTCAAGATACATGCACCATGTACACATCATCACACCCAAGGCTAAAAAGCCACTTTCTCTCCCTTTTGTTCACTCAACATTCCCGGAAAAATCTCGAACGAATTACAAAACAGTATGAAATGTCAGCGGTCGTATCAATAGTGTGTGCCACCAATGGGCAAGTGCCACAATAAAGCCTGCGCTTTAGAAAGAAGTACATGCACTTCATTTATCTGCTCCATCGCTGGCAGTGCTAAAAAAGAATGATGTAGTTGTAGTGTGTATAAACAAACCTCGAAATATTCTGCAACCGTGCATTTGCCTTGAGACCTGTCCTATTTTTTTTAAAAAAAACACGTCTTTTTAGTTTAATTTCCTTTTCCCATATAAAAATCATGGATTTCAATTACCCAACTTTATCGCTAACTTTACTGACGAAAACCAGCATTCTCGTAGCTAGAAGCATGCAATTCAAAGTGTACACATTTCTACATAGAAAATGGATGGGGGAGGGGGGTCTGGAAACAAAGTATGTAGAAATGTTTCAGACCCACCAGCTATAAAGCCATATAAAACTACCTCTTTGATAAATAAATTAAGCATCTCCAACACATAATAAAAGCTAGAACATACACCGTGTCCCAACTTTTTTCCAAATGAATGCGTGTAGTAACTTACACTCGATGCATACTAATTCAATTTATTCAACCAGCTACGGGCCTTGCTATAATTAACTTGACTTTGTTGGACCCCAAAAAAATCCTCTTAGCAGAGAGGGTACGGATAAACAAGAAAAAAATAAATTTTGCACTTAAAAGTGACCTCGTGTCAGGAGCGATATGAAATTTTGCCAGATGAATGCATTTGACCATGACACAATTTATGTGTTAAATACTATCTCAAAAGCTGCACTCTTTCGTACACTCTTTTATTTGTCTTATTTATTATTGTGTTGTTGGGGTGAAAATAAAGCAGGCAAACGGCAACAGACAGGCAGGCAGGAGAATAAAGGGAAGAGAAACCTTTTTCTCTCTCAGAATCCCAGAGAAAACGGAAAGATATGATGCAACAGTAAAGTTGACTACATGTGAACAGCATTCTTAAGCCATTTCAAAATGACTTGTTGTAGACATTCACCACCATTTCTCGCCCTCCCTCTTCAACTCCCTGAAAAACTTTTTAGCCCGGTAGTACTCTCCCTTTCTTGCTATCTATCTGGGCCATAATGTGGAACACACGTCACTTCCTTTTGTTTCGTACTAGTGGACTACAAAACAGTTGTACTTTTCTTCTTCTTTTACATCTCCTCTTTTCTCTTTTAGCGTTCACTCACTCATTCCTAGTCCTATTATTTCACAAAACAACGAGGAATGGTAAGAAGCTGATAAGACGGAAGAGTTGTTGCAGTCATACATATTAGCTCGCGCACACACAAAAGTAAGATAGTATAAAGCAGGCAGTGTCGTGAGTGTAGTTAGTAGTGGTGGCAATGAGCGTATATCATTGTGGTAAATGACTGGGAATGGAATGAAAGAAAGTTTTAGTGTGCTCTTAAAACTAAAAAGCATCACTTGAAAACCCCTGCTGTTGCTGTCTTTTTTTAGCAACAGTGACAGAGCCGCACAGCAGCAGCAAAGGATGCACACACACTTACCCTAACACGCAGCGGACACTAACAAAAGAAAAAAATAATATGAATGGGCCAAACGAGCTTGTGATTTTTCTCGCGTCGCATCACAAGGAAAAGAGGGAATGTTATGAGAGAAACACGCGTGCAGGCAAAAGTGTTTGTTGTAGTCAGAGAACGTTGACGTGGGCAATTTATTCAAGAAGAGCGTTTATATGTTGTACAGGAATTTGCACATGAAATGAGAAAGAGGTACAAAAATGTAAGTGTAAAATAAGGCTCCGGACAAGCAAAAAAGAGACGGAGAAAACGTTACATGATACGTTGTATAAAATTATTAATCTACCAGTTTGCCCTGTGTTAAAATAATAAAAAGAAAGGGAGAGAATGAAAGGAGTGAAAACACACGTTTGTGATGGTCTAACAGCACCAATTCTAAGCTTTTACTCAAATGGATATATAAGTACGTTGCAAAAGCCCATACGGCTAGAAAATTTGTCTCGTCCAATTAGAAAAAACAAGGTTATTTGTACTGGGACATTAACTTTTATATTACAAGAAAACTGTCATTCGTATGCATTGTAAAGCCCCAGCAGTTCGTGTTGGAAATTCACAAAAGAAAAAATAGGTACTCATTTTTTACTTTTAAACACAGAGACACAGCTTATTTCAATCAGTCTACTGCCTTTTAAGGGTTGTTTATTCGTCTGGCTTACAAACTGACTATAACTTTCAGGGCTTTTATTGCAAAATGTAAGGGTGGAAAACTCGAAAGCCTATGCCAGTCTTTAAATTTATGCCTTACCATAAATCAAAAATGTAGTGGTGAAGCACACAAGCGTGCTATGAAGAAAATAAATAACAAAATTAGCAGGTATTAATGATCTGATTCTGGTATAATACTCCAATAAATTGCAAACTTAGTTGGAATCATATCGTGTACGTGTATATTATTGTGTATAGAGCGTTATTCATTAAGGGAAATAACTTTTGGGATTTCTTCGGCTTTGTCAACGTATGCGCCATGCATGTGGGACACATATGACTGATATGACTCGTACATTTTGATAAACGATAGATGCATATAAAGTCTACAAGTCGGGAAGAAAAACAAATCTAATCGGATTAAGTGTTAGAAAGTCGATAGGCTTCGTAAATTTTGATGATAAATGAGACAAAATTAAAATATTCCCATTTATATACTTATTACTCATTAACTATTAAACTGTTGGACGTCAGTCAAACTTTAAAAGAAGCTACTTTTTTGCGTGTCGTAGTGAAAGACTGTAAGTTGTTTGCTTGCCTAACTCAACTGCACTAAATCGCTTCCTCCACTTGCATAACCGATATTCATAGCGATAGATAGCAGACAGGTTAACATGTAATATTTTGTAAAAATCTCCATTTCTTCCTCACGGTCATGTGGAAGGAGGGTCCTGTAAAGCTTTTTGAAGTGGCAAATTCTTCACCCGTACCGAGGAAACCTACTTTCATGCTGCACGATGTTCCCTCAAGTTATGCATAATTTGGAACGTTGTTGTAAATTTTCCATATAAATATATACATTACTTGTCCCCGCTTCTTCATTCTCACAACTATTGCGTTTACATACACTACTTACAACCATAAATATCATTATCATCGTCACTACTACTACTCCTACAACAAAACCAAAAATCCCGGCTTGTACATTATTGCCTGACTAGTCGACTCCCCGTTATGTGCGGCATTGTATGGCGTTGTTGCTTGGCGTGCGAAAAGCGAAAGCAGAGCAAGCAGGATCATGATCATCATCCTGGCCGTCATCATCATGATCATCATCACGGTCTTGTTGCATAATATAGCATTCTGTTGGTGTGGTCTGTAGGTAACCGGTTATGTGAGTGTCGCTTCAGCTAGCTCCTCAGAAAATCCATTTACGGATAACGTGACATGATGTAAAGTAAGATTTAAGTTTATTTCTTGTCTCGGCTCATGAAAATAAGTGTGGGTGATAGCGGAACCGGGTCGGTCGGTTGGACGACAGAATGGGAAGAATGTTATGTAAAATGTACAGCTTAAATAGCTTATTTCACAACCACCGTGAAAAGTGTAATGCAATAGCGAATGTGCTTGCCGCCTGCTCCTGCTGCTTCGTCTTCTCTGGTGCGGTGGTGTGTGACACACAATAACGAAACGTTACTGTTGCCGTCTTAAGTACGTGCTCTGAATTTTTCCTGCTATAACTGCCACCACTACTAGTACTACCACCATCATGACAAGAAGCATGGCATTTTTACGGAAGCAAGAGTCTGTATGTAACAACTGAGTATTTTATGTATATGCGGTTATGTTGTTGGTGTAGTAAAAGTCGGCTCGCAACAAATATATTGTGTAATCTAATCATAAAATGTACGTACGTAGGTAAACACTTACATACAAGAAAGGGGTGAAAGAACATAATATATTATTTTTTCTAAGATAAGGCAACAAAGCAGTTTTTCGGGTGACCTTCACACTCTTGAACCATGCCACCACGAGACACAGGGCACATACACACACACACGCCCGCTCACAAAAAATTATACTGTCCAACTGAACAATAAAATATTAGATGGAGTAACATGCACATGAGTTGCGCAAACCATGATCAAATATTTCGCTTAAAAACTATTTTACGTTCGGTATATTTACTACAGCAGTAAACATTTTTTCAAGATGAAGTGAAAATTAACACGTAAAAATAATGAGTATTTTTACAATAAATCATTGTCACTTCAAAGGCTGGGCGAAAGCAAAGGCAGTAGGCTTCTATAATGTAAAGCATAGCACACATACACGTTCCATTTTTTAGTACAGTAAAGCACCAGTACCTATTTGTAAAAAAAGAAAATCAAATTTTAGTCCATTCGCCTGATGAAAAAATGACACAGGACAAAGCATACATGTTCGCTAGAAAGCATATAAAGTATAGTACTCACAAAGAGACACAAAAGCGATATGGGAAAGTATGTAACAAACAACATCAAAGCGATTGTAAAAGAGGCTAGAAAACCATTTCGTGTGAAGAATAACAATTTTTGTTAGTTACAAACAGAAAAAACTCTTTTTCCCAAACATGGTTTTATTTTCTAATACGTCGAGAGGACCGTGAGGAGAGGGTGAGAGAGAAAGAGAGGAACACACAACAATCCGTACTATTTGCATTGCCCTCACTAACTATAACCACTCTAGATGGTAATTATTTCTTTCTTTCACATAACAGCATAACCATGTCGTTAACATCATCATAAAATAAACACTTCCAGTAGAACCGCTGCCTTAAGTATAAAGTATACAAAACACCGCACACAAGCAAAAACGTGCAATTTCACAGAGAGAAAATACCTATAACAGATTAAACCTGATACAAATAGTTTCGAGAGACGCGCCTTTCACTCACTCTTTCAAATATACTAGTCCTAGTTAATATATTAGGACGTAGGGAGAGAGAGAGATTGAGAGACAGACTTAATATAACAGGAGAAGTAGTGGTAGCACAAAACAGTGTAGCCTGACATCGTCATCAACATTAGCATCATTGGCGTGTTCAAATATTTGCCTAATGCACTCACTCTTTCTTCACTTTCTCCAGCGGCATCTTTTCAACGCTTTTCCTGCTATTATACACACCCTGCCTGTACTCTAATGCTTTCACTCTTTTTATTCAAATTTTAACATGTTTATATAATACGAACAAATATGTTGTGCTAATGTCTACATATAAAAATTTTGCACAGTGGAGCACTCATAGAAACCTTTAGCACCAGAATTAGAACTTCTGTTGCCACCACTACTGAACTGACTGGTGTGTGTAGTGCTATTATAGTGAGTGGATCAATTAGTTTCTGCCAAAACACTCCGTTCGTCCGACCAAGCACCGACCCCATTATTTTCATTTTTCCAAGCAAGCTTCTGCAAACATTCTACGTGTAGACAGAAAAGATATTCTGATATAAAAACATTTACTGAAATTCCTCCTTTTCACAACAACTACCTACACGTAGTCAGAGAGAGAAAGAGACTTGTGTTCTTTTCCATACACGACGTATATTTTTTACCAGTGCAGCAGCAGGGAAGGGTGAATAAGTCTTACTTGAATTCCAATCCAAAAGAATATCAAGAGTACTACCATTTATAATAGTGTTTCATCACTTCAAAAAGGGCTTTTGCGTTTCCTACCATGCTTCCTTTTACTTTTCTTTCTTTTTGCGCTCTCACCACCGCAGCAAGCAGTTTACTTGTTTGCACAAAAACCCACTAAAACTTTTTGCATTATTACTATTATTAATACTTTACTATTATGTCTACTTTTAAATGATATAAGTTGCTTGGCGTATTCTATATATGGCATAGCAAATAGTGTATATAAAGTTGTAGATACTTTCCTGTTCACACAAATTACCTTCATTTTTTAAAACTTTACATGCCTACCGTCCGCATTGATGAAGCATTGTTCGTTGTTGGAACCTTACAATATCGCCATAAATATAAAGCTATTTAACGTTGTTTTGCCAGCATTGTTATTATTATCACCGTTTTTGTACTGTCATCATGCTCTCTCCCACTTTCAAATTCATTTTCCAAGAGAAAAGCATAAGACAGCACGAGGGAAATATATTAATTCCCAAATGCCATCACCACATTATAATACAATACAATGTTTGTAAAACAGCAATGCAGTGTTTGCACTGTGAAAAATCTACGCCCAGCACAACATTCTGCTTATGCACATTGCACATTGTCACATTAATGTCTAATGAACAACAAAAAGATAGCAAATGCGGAGAATGGGCAAAAGCAATATGTAGATTTAGACAGAATATTAATCGTTACATGAACATAAGAAGACTGTATTCATGTTGAGAGTCGAGACAAGGAGCCAAAATAAAAATGGCGCTGGTGACGGAAATAGATTTAAAATAAAAGTAAAAGGAGTTCAACGACGAAGCGGTTAAGTACACTATGCAGAAAAGCAAACAGGAAGAAGGCACGTTATAATTATTCTCGTTCTCAGCACTGTGAATTCCATTTGTTTTCAAAGAGCACTTGAAATGATGAAGACAGAATATTAATCGTTACATGAACATAAGAAGACTGTATTCATGTTGAGAGTCGAGACAAGGAGCCAAAATAAAAATGGTGCTGGTGACGGAAATAGAATTAAAATAAAAGTAAAAGGAGTTCAACGACGAAGCGGTTAAGTACATTATGCAGAAAAGCAAACAGGAAGAAGGCACGTTATAATTATTCTCGTTCTCAGCACTGTGAATTCCATTTGTTTTCAAAGAGCACTTGAAATGATGGCCATCATGAAAGTTGTGACGATGTGATGACGATAATACAACCTGGAAAATGTGGAACGAGTGGCAATACGATAAAATGAAAGAATGAGGTAGACGTTCGCCAAAATAGCCATATTAGTTTTGGAGGGGTTACTACAAACAGTACAACAGAAGATGGTTTTCATTGAAAATGTAAAATTTACTACGGGAGGCAAGGTACCATCATCTCCGTTTCATTCTCATTATTATACCCATTGATAGTGCAATCGTGTGTTCAGTTTTCAGACTGATTACATCTTTTAATGTCGATATTTACCAACATGAGTTTCCAGTACCTGGAGTCATTTGAACTGGGTTAACCACTCAAGTCATCTACATTTATAACACACAATATTCCTAACTATTATTACCATTTCGTTTTCAATCCTTAATATGCCTTTGATGCTTCAATGATGTTGTCGATGGCTTCTGAACAAGTTGCTTACGCTATTTCCACAAACACACATAAACAGACACAGCATTACCAACAAGACGTAAAGAGAGTAGTTGAAAATGAGAGACTCATAAACAGGTAAAGCACATATAAAAATCCAATAATGGAATTGTATTTTGGCAGATGGGTTCCAGCAAACCTACTAGCAAACCACGCTCTTCAAATGAAGATGATAAAATTCAATCAAATGATTTTAGCCTACTTACTTTCGTCTCTAAGCAGAAGTAGAAACTTCAATTCAAGGACTCCTTGAATCGAGTGACACGATGAAAGTTTGCAGTGCGCGCAACTTTAGTTTCGGGTGATGCTTTTTCGTTTTTAGCTCTTTTCAATATTATTGCAAATTTTAGAGCAGACGAATACAAAAATAAAAGTAGTAGTGGTGTGTTGTTCTGTAAACAATGCGCACACGCTTCTAACTCTTACATGGACGCTTCTCTCGGCTTTTCTATTTTCTACTCGTTTTGGTTGGTTTAGCATGATTTTATTTACGTATATGGTAGGTCCCTTGCACTGTTTGCCCTGTCATCCCGTCTTTCTTCATTATCATTAGTTACGGCACAAAGATACTAGTTCTGGCAGAGAAGACTTTAAGTACAACAACTAAGAAAAAATGTTAACTTTCTCTTTTGCAATGTTGTCCTCCCCCACATAAACTAAGCCAACTGACCAAGCAAAGAAAAAAGAAGAGAAATAGATTAGTAGGTGTGCTAGTCTGGACAAGAGTACACGATTTTTTTTATCAGTTCGCGTTCTTGTTACTTTTTTATTATTATTCTTCCCAACAAATAACCGAGAGTAAAGAAAGTTGGTTAGGATTACTGTTAGGAATGCGAAAATTTTCCAGTCTGAGTTAAGATTGTGTGACCTGAACAACTTATTTTCTTGCTGTCCCCTTAATAGATACATTGAAAGTCAATAATCATTCCTTGGCGTCCCCTTTTCTTTTGCCGAGGCCACACTGGTTTTGTGTGACAGTACTTACCATAATAATGTCTAAACGCTCTTAACAAAAGGCTGCACACACTCCTAACGAATTCAAGAGCAGCCGCGGAGACGACGGGGAAGAATTTAAGCAAAGAAAGTCGCTCACTCTCTAAATATCCAGACATGCATGCTATCAACAGTCACTATTAAAGGGAGGTAGTTACATCATCATACAAAATTGTTTAAGTTTCAGCTAGCTTTCGCCTAACAGAGATCACCGCGGCGAGTACAAAAGAACTGTGTGTGTATTCATATAAAAAGAAAGAAGTAATAAAACGTAAGCTTTTTTCTCTATCATTGCTAAAGTAGTAGTTGGCGTCCTCCAAGAACAATAATATAATGTATGTTTGGTCATCGGTCCTTCCTTTCCGGCTTGTCCTCTATAACCAAATTGTCCGTCTAAAGACGGTAAACAATGTACATCCCTACGTAACTTCTGTGCATTTCTTCTCAACTGTTTAATATTAAGACTGAAACGACAAAGAGAGGAAGCATGTGGTATGTGCGAGAGCCTCGCGTGGTGGCAATGTTCCATCCAATCGTAACTTTATTTCTCTTTCCTTTATCTTCGTCTTCGATGCTAATACGCTTATTTCTTTGATAACAGCTACTAGGGAAAAGGCCAGCATAACAAAGTACCAACATATAGCTCGTCCCATAAAAACTATCTGAAGCGACCAGAAAGCAGTGACCCAACAAACTCATCGCCATAAACATACGATGGAAATTCCTATGAAATCCCTACAGGCGCATACGTATATACAGACTATGTGTCGTTACTCATCGTCACAAATAATGATACTTGTTCAGTTCGACAAAGCTGTATACTCTGGCATTATATGCGCATAACTGGATAGTTACATGCTCACCAGTCACCCGTATTGTGGGAGTATTTCTAGCCATTTTTGCATTTCAAAAGCACATTTTAATATGGGAAACCGCACTGTAAACAGACATAAACGTACGCAAGTCCCCGTAGTACCATCACATAATATCAAAGTGAACGTGAAGTCTATACATCAGCAACTTAAAACGTACGCTAAACAAACCTGCAAAAACCCAGATAGAGACAATTCCTTACTACGGAATACAAATACAATGCAGGGGCAAAACACACCGCCAGCAACAAAAGCATTTTTGCTTCATTCTCTGCCATTATGCTATCAGGCAGTTCACAGTCTGTTATCTTGTAGAAAATGAATAGCGGGACAATGTGCTCTTGATTTCTCTGCTTGTAGCCAGCATTCATTACATTGTGTTTTACGTAACAATAGCACTCATAATCTGTTCGTGTATGTCTGTCGACATATATGTGGCTTCAAGCATGATATACATAATCGGCAAAAACGCTAACTCTGAAAAGCTTTAATACATGTTTACACGGCGGCAGCTACAACACCTCAACAATGAAAATTTTATAACTTGTGTCCTGTAAATAACTAACCAAGTTGGTCCTGTTACGTTGTATAATCCCAACTGAATCGCAAATGCCAACGAGAAACTACAATATAACCAAAAATATGTACTTTTCCAAATTAAATTGGCTGTCACTGATATGAAAGGTCGGGTGACGACCACCACAAAATAACTGGACTAGTTGTATAGTTGCTGACGCAAATGATGACGATCATTTTGCAGTGTTAACTAGAACAAAAATCTACAAGCATGTGTTTATTATTTACCGTAATATTGATTAAAGTTTGAACTTTCAACACAGCAATTAAGTTTGTCGCCCTTACCAGGTAACATTGTCCGGTGTTAGCTAACTTAGAGGTTCCCATTGGTGAGTAAATATCAATTCGAGTATGGGGAACACGATTCTGAAAAAAATTCTCTGCAAAAACAATGTTTGGTAATTTTTTCCAGCGTTTTAAAACGCCCAACTTCAGTACAGCGCACGCTCTCTGGAAAGTAGTAGGCACATACTT
>JAHZNB010004865.1:0-15815 GCA_027744295.1 Callyntrura guangdongensis
CATTCAAATTGAGTAAATCATTATAATAGTAATTGAATTGTTACCGCTTACAGTGTTCTTCTTTACACCATCGCCACAATCATATTTTACACAAAAGACGAATAAATATATAGATCATTCATACTAAATTTTCAAACATCTAACCGCTTGCTGTGGGGAGAAGTTGGAAGGATAATGAGAGCAAGCAAATAGTAGTGGTTGATGATGCTGGATGATGCATTGTTTTTAAAATAAAACTATTTCTACAGCAGGGTTATTGTTCTTGCCTTCGGAGCCACAACGAGATGATGGTGGTGGTGGTGGCAGTGGTAGGCGGTAGGTATGGCTCTGATACTAGTTAACTTCGTTGTAGTGGAACCCGAACCCTCACACAATAACATTGAATTTATAGTTTCTGCCCGAGTTTCTGCTTGAGTAAATAATAACTTGTAAAGCGCTCTGTTTACTCTATTCTCCAATTAAATTTGCAAAATACAATCGCTCAATTTTCACAAGGCGCTTCCGAAGCTTGAAATTACGCTGAAGGGAGCCTAGTCGTTTTTAAAACTATCCTTTTTTCTGTGGGTGGTTGAGTAACTTTGAACAAGTCTTGAAATGTGTATAGGCATTTTGTACGTCCTTCGGAATTTAGACAAATACACTTTAACCTAACGTATTCTACCATGAAAATTTTTGGCGGCTGATTCTCATACGATTATGGGTCTACTCGAAAAGCGGCCAAATCCAAATAAAGTAACTTTTTGTACATATACACCTACACAGAGAAAGTAGAATTGGTAAAGTATCCCTTTTTCTCATTATCACTACCACAGCTATGCGTACCATCGGCTGTAGTAGTAAACAGTCAATTACCAAAAGTCTGCAAATTTTTCTCTCCGTTAGGTGCCTATTCATCAACAATCTAGAAAATAAGTAGCAAGAAACCTCCTCCTGTTACTTTCCCCGACGTTAGTGTAACATACGGCACATCAAGAAGAGAACCAGAGGCAATGATCCAAGTAATGATGTTGATGAAGACGATAATCCTGCCAACTTTGGTTTGTAACTTAACTAAAAAGTCCAGTTTTTCTTTCTTTTTTTCCAAACCTAAAAGCTATACTCCTGGGAGAATAGGCTTTATTTGTGGGGCTCACATTCATTCCCTTTGTACATACTTGTGTGTATACATCATTTGAAAGTGCTGGCGTTGGGATACAGCGTAAAACACAAGTTTGCAGCCATCTTTTACTCGGCCTCCCTACCACATCGCCACACATTACTTGTATGCATTACTGTTCTCATGTAATAAATGGGATATATTCGATTTTCCTTTCAAGTCGCTATTAAATAAGTAGAACGAGCAAAACATCAGAATGAAACAACAAATTTTCTTCTCTGCTTTCCCAATTCCTTCCTTATTTTCCCCGCTCTGTCTCACTCTCTCTCTCAGGCGGGGAGAAAGCACACGGATTTTGGCTAGCCTAGCCAACTCTACACAAAATGACAAAGAGAAAGGCAGTATATATACTAAACTGCCTTGTTTACAACCACTACATATTTGAGGATTTTGGCAAGATTCTTGAAGACATAGAAATTCGTCTTTTCCGTGGAGAGCAAACGAGCAAAAGAGAAGAGAAAAAGGAGAATACGAACGATACTATGAGAACGAGAGAGAGGGCCAGGAAAAAAAGAAATGAGGCAACGCAGAAACAGAACCAGCTAAAAGGCTAGAGTGTTAGGAGAATATGTGAGGTCATTTGGTCGCGACATAACAGGGCTTTTCCCTGTCGTAATGACTGAATTCCGCGAATCTCATCTAAAACATTCACATCAAACCGACTGGCAACTGCTTGTCGGGTTTCTTGCCACTTTTTCCTGCTTTAATGCTATAAGCGTACGGGAAACGAGAGGATAATCGGGTATATACTATACCTATCTGGCGGGAAGTGTAAAGGAAGCTATGGCAAATATGTCCAGAGAGTCATGAAGTAAATAGTAAGTATATCTGGGTATTTTTATGTATATTATCCATTATTCTCTTTGAAACATTTTTTTTGAAAAAGTATGTTTATAACGTGCAAATACCATGTGTGTATTTCCTTTCACCTCACTACTCAAAGCGGAGCGATATTTTGTAATGTATAAAAGCTGTCGACATGATCTCATGAGTGGGAGATGATAGGGATGACGATATTCTACAATAAATATTATAGCTCTATAAAAGTATAAGATTGCAATATAATACGGTATAATGGAACGCAATGCAATAAGATGTGACACGAGGGTGATAGGTCTGCTAGAAAAGTGCTACAACAACAACAACTAGTACGACTACTACGAGTACTTTATCCTGACAAGTCTCCCGTTCCTATTACTCTCACAAAAACGTGGATGTATGAAAAGGAGACGAGGAGGAGGAGGATAACGACGAGAGGACGACAATTTTGATGATGATGATGATGACGACGATGTTGCTGATGCCATGCATGCCTGACTACTTACTGCGATCACCTCTGCTCAATTCATATATTTCCAGTGACATTCTCCAATTCGTATATAAACTCAAACACGATATGAAATAAATTGCTTATACGGCTTTTATCATTGAAACACACATAGTCAGATACCTAAGTACAAGATTACTTGCTATCATCATCATCGTTGTCGTCCTCATCATCATCATCACCTCCACCGCCACTAGTATCACAATGTTTCATGATGTTTTGTATGTAGTAGCAATAGTATGAAAAAGAGAAGCACTCTCTTTCACTCACCATCCTTTGCTTTCCACTCTTTTCCTCTTTTTTGCTGGCACAATTTTCGTAAAGCATTATTTCAACTCACTCAAAAGAGTAAAGCAACGTGTTCTGTTCAGCTCCATTGAGAAGAGAGGGAGAGAGAGAGAGAAAAAAAAACGAAAAAAAAGTAACGGGAGGAAGGATGGATAGTCCAAAATGCATGGCTTGTAGCCAAATGGGTCCATAGGTGTCGAGAAAAAGTGGAGAGCAAAACCAAGTTAGATCGTGACACACAATCCATCAAATGTTCCTTTTCTGGTGGTAATAGTGAAAGTAGCAGCAGTGGTAGTAGTAGTAGCTCACAATATTCCTTCTTACCAAAACTACTTGTGTACTAACAACACCAAACCAGCACATCACCCAGCAGCAGCACACAACTACTTCACTCTGACTGTAAATATTATCGTGTCGTAGTATTAATGCCGAGGACTAACCGCTGTACTCTTATACTCCTCACCCTGCCGAAGTAAGCTCCCATCACATATTGATAATAATGATGATGATGCCGTAACACAGGCTTTTGTGGCAGGGGCATTATTACACTCACAAATTCATGAAGCCTTACTACCTAAGACATGATGTGTATATATGCATGTATGAATCTCTCTCTGTAGGCACAAAGCGTAGCACAGCAGCTTAAAAAGTAGTGACACAAAATACGTTTATTTTTGTTATTATTATTACCTACTCCTGTATTCTCACACATTAGTTATTATAGTGTAATATAAAGGCGTAATATCGCGACACCATCAAAGAGGTCAGACAGAGAATGGCTGGACAACGACTACGACAACATTACACATACATTGTATAGATATATTGGCAAAGGAGAAAGCAAGGACGAGCTGTACATATAAAAGGGGGAGACAAGACTACCGCCACTCAAGTATGGAAAAGCTGTTAGTGGTAAACTATGGCAGTAGTGGCACATGGTTCACAAGAATAATGTGAAAAGCAACATAACACATAATATACTTTTTCAAGTGAAAGTTTGATAGGGCGTATCACACTGCCGGCTAAAAATACATATCCTATTGGTATGGATATATTACCCTGGCATGTATATGTATGATTGTGTGTTCATTTCTCGTTTCCTTCTTGGTCTTTCAACTTGCTTGCTTGACTTAATCAGTCTCCGTTTTCCTGTCTTGCCACCAACACTGCTACTCTTGTAGGGTCACTACTACTGCTGCTGGGTAATAAAGTGGTAGTTGCGACCAACTCTATTCCTGCAAACCCTACGCACCGCCTCCTCTTGTCGATTTTTTTTCTCTCTCCATTTTTTGCGAGCTTTCTCTCTCCGTCTCTATTTAACCCGTTGATTTCCTCCATAAATTGGTCATCAATTATATTGGCAAAAGGCAGTGTTGGCACCGGGATCAAACTAATATATGCGACTCAACGCTTTTTTTCAAGCAAAGTTTGATGGGACAGGTTAAATAGGGCTAGACTCGTAACGATATTGTGCGTTGCTTTTTATATAAAGGATTGATGAGATGTATAATCTACAGATATATACACACATACATATGCTCTTACGGCGCAGAAAAAATGTAACCCGTGGCGTGGTGAATGGTGGTGTAATCACCTCATGTTATCGTACCCTTTTCTGGCGGAGGTTTTATACATATGTTTGTTGTGTATGCATAAATTGAGTATCTTGCATGTATGCATGTATACATATGTTTAAAGGCTGTTAACTGGGTCCCTGGCTGCTGTCCGGAAAAAGGATTTATTGCTTAAATACGAGCTTGTGAAAATTCTCAACGATGATGAATGACTACACTTGTGCTGGGTATGTAATGTTTGCTTAATTAATACTCTTTGCACGCGACCTTCATTCAAGTCAAAAGAGTGGTGGTGGTGATGGTGGTGGTAGTAGTGTGGCAGTGGCAAGCACGACAGGGGAAATTTAGGTGAGTTCTGCAACGGATGGTGTTTCCACGCTAAATCGAACTGGGAACCGTGCTAATAGTGTCAAGAAAGTATGGACACATATCCGTCTGGCAGTTGTAACTAATACTCTATAGAAAAGTCGTTTGTATTAATATTTCATTTCTGCAGACCCCCTTGGTTTCTTGTTTGGCTCAGTGAACACGACTGTATAACTGTATCATTACCACACATTTAGTCTTGATAAGAGGAAGTTAGAAACGCGAACGCAGCTACTATGAAATGTGCACCAGTTTTAAAGCTTCGTTAGGTATGAGCGCAAGAAACTGAGTTCTGCTGAGGCTCCAGGAATATTTGCAATTATTCAACTTCTTATTTTCCAGTTAATTACCGGATTTTAGCTCTTTGATTCGGTGGCCAACGACTTGATTGCAAAATTGCAGGTACTGCATAGATTTGCATTAGAGGAGAGCTAGGTACATAATACCGATACGAAAAGGTGGATTAGGTAGGCAAATTAGAGCACAATAATTCAACTGTATTTTACAGCCCGAAACGATAATGAATCGTCGTGCTGCTTTAAAATTAATGTGTTTCACGAAGGATGGGAGGAGTTTAGCAAACAATACGACTCACAAAAACATAATATAAAGTTGTACACCCAACTACCAAAATATTTGTACAAAATATAATTTACCAAATTGTACTAGCTGTCTTGCTGTTTGCTCACATGCTGGGATGAATCTAATTTCTCTGGGTTTACGTGGACAAATCATGATGCAAACGGCAGGAGAAAGGAACTGGAATAGAGAAAAATTAGAGAGAATTTCTACACGAATGCGGCATACAAACCAAAATGGTAGAGGCATACATCCTGTAAAAGCGAAACCTCTAGTTTAGTTATTAAACAAAAGCAGTTTCATCAACGAACTTACATTTCATCAATTGGAGCGGCCTGATGACAAGCTTATTCGTGTTCAAAAATTACATTTTTATGAATTTATATGCCGTCCTGCCTCAAATGACAGGGTACTGGTGGCATGTAATAGCATGTATTTAGGAAGCATAAAAAACAAATAAAAGTATCTAAAAATGCATAGCTTTCACAAAGTGACGTTCCATATCTTTTTTATACGGCTACACAATTTATAACATGATGAGAGCCCAATTTTCTCTTGGCAGCGATTCCCCTTGTGTGCACTCCACAAATGTTCTAAATGTTCCAAGGTCTGGCATGACTTCAAGCTGACTGGTCATTTGATAGATACACGATATCATGTGATATGGGATGATAAATCAACAAAAAATAATTTATGTATGTAAACTAAAAGTTTCATTTTCCCTGCTTGTTTGTTAACAATTTATCAGCACCATCGTCATCATCATCATCGTCATCATCGTCGCCCTGATGCATGTTCATTACAACATGTAACGATTCACAACTCAACAGAAAAAGAGTTTCCACTTTTTATTATTTTTTACTTTGTCTAAACCAGCCTTTTATGATTGCCGACGATACGTTTGTGAGCAAGTACACAAGTAACTGCGGGAAAATATTTGAAAAAAATGAGAGAAAGTCCAAAATATTCTTTACGTATCTATTTTTCATGAAACGAAATTACCCCAGCGTATCTAATTTCAACATGTCAAGTTGGCACTGTAAAGAAAGTCAAAAGAAAAAAATATTGCGGAGGATGAACAAAACACAAAAATGGTATTTACGACCTCATCCGAGTTTTCCTTAAACAATCTTGTACAATAATCTACTTTTTGATTTGCTCGCATGTCAGCAACAAGAGCAACAACAACGAGTAGCGATTCCTACATACATGCTGCTAGAGTGCCAGTGTATTATTTGTATTACATTGCGAAACAAAAATCTCTTTTTATGTGATTGCTTTTTATGTGTGGCCGCCTGGCTGTCTGTCTGGAGGTCATTACAATAACTTCCGAATTATGGATTCACGGACAGTTGTAAATTTTAACGGAACAACCAGGGTTGAGATTTAACACAGCCAAAATTTCATAAGCTATAATACCTATAGATGCACCAGATTTTCTCCACATCGGTACTAGTTAATTCCTTCGAAATCCATTTCTAGCGCAAACTCATCAATACCACCAATCTTCAAAAAGACCTTTAACCTGAGTAGAGTGGAATAGGGTTTCCAGAAACCAACACGACATGTATTGATAAAAAAAATTCAACAAGAGTTGTCGTATTAATAACTACGTTGAACCATTTATACGTCTTGTGGCTACTTTTATATATTTCGGTTTTTGGCTGATTATAATGTTGAACTGTAGTGGTAGTGATGGGTTTGCTCACAAGAACATGCGTACAATATGAGCACTGACAACACAGTGGAGTGGAGCCAACAGGAAACTGTATGTTACCAGTTTGAAATGAAGACGACGACGACAGGTCGGATGAAAAGCAAGTTTGCAAATGTATAATTGTAGAAAAACAACCACTAAAAGCATCAAAGGGCTCTTCCCTGTGCGTCATTTCTGCTTTATGCTTTCTGTGTGTATATGTGTACTGTACTGGGTACGTTTATAAGCTATACAAAAGTCTTTACCGTGGTACGTCGGCCATGACATGAAATAACATGTATGTATGTAAAATATATGCCACAGGCTGTTTGCAATGGTTTGTTTCGGATGAGTGACACGAGATGAAATAACGAAGACGATGTATGACGACTGTTGAGTAAAACTGTGTAACTGGCAACATTCACCAAACCAGGAGGAGGAGGAGTAGGAGTAACGCAAAAAAATCGTTTTAGATGTTTAAAATTCACTTCAAATAGAGGGTTCATATGATATACATTACAACTTATATATAGGCAGGCGCATAATTGGCCATATAGAGAACTTTTGCAAACAAAACAGTATTATTTCTGTCTCGTTTTATTTTTCATGTTAGACTTGTGGTGAAAGCTGAGAAAGATGGATGAAGGCGACAGACATGCAAGCAAAGCCAAACAAGGAAAATCGAGGAAAATGAAATGAGGAACAAAGAAATTGCTGAACTGTAGAAAACGTTTTAAAGGGAATAATACATACATAATATGTTATGGCAGTTAAAAGAAAACCCTATAGTACACATTTTCAAAAAATTGCGTACATGGTAAACAGCAGCAGTAGCAGCCGTATATTGACTCACTGTCTCTGTTTTCATCTTTTTTTTGGGGTTCTAATCAAAAAGCAAGGAAAAATTGGATGAATGAAAATTAACTACGAAAGCAGAATAAAACTTCAATGATAAAAATGCTTCATCTGCCAATATTAAAACATAAAAATTCAAAATGAAGTCATGTCTGTTTTGTGCAGATATTTTCCTGCTGGCAAAAACGCTATATTTTTCCTGGTATACTAACATAGAGAGGTATATACTTCCGCCATTACCAAACCTCTGCCATTTACTTTTTTGTTGGCCATCTTCTATGGACTGGAGAAAGTTGCCGAAACAGCAGTTGCAGTTAACTTTTTGTTTTTATTTGAATATATTGACAAGACTTGAGTAACAAGGATGGTAAACAAAATGAATGCAATGAAAATTAGTTTCCGACAAGTTAACGTAAACACTTATCTTTTAGTAGGGGAAAAGTAGAGACAAAGCATGAAACTCAACCTACCATAAATCGCAGTAACGTATGCTGTCAGCCTTACTACTACTACCCCGTTTTTTTGTATGCAGCATTCCTAAAAAGCTAACATAACATGATCCTGCTGATCATGTACAAGTAATGCATGCATACAAATAGCAACGAATGATTGAAGAGTATGACTACCCCCGAGTATATAATTTTATGAATAATACAGTAAATGGCTTTTGTTATCCTTGGACCTCTATTTTATATCCTTAGTATGGATTTATGCGCCGACACGCANATATCCTTAGTATGGATTTATGCGCCGACACGCATCAGCTATAATCTCTACCTATTTATTCATCAGGCATTTTACAAAGGGAAAACTTTTCAGTATGTTATTATCGTTATGACAGGGGAGAATTACTTTGCTTCAAGTTGAGTAGTGTGGCAGTTGCTAGTATAGCTTTAACTGCTCTGTAGAGAGAGGGAGAGAGACTCTGTTGCTCCTTTTCGTCATCGTTCCCGTCATCATTGCTATTATTATAAAACTCTGACTACTTTGACAGCAACTGATTTATACGTTCATCATGACCAACACGAAAACCAGACGGGAACAGGATATGGCGTATAAATTTGCTGCTTTTCTGGCTCCGGGAAAAAGACAACAAGAAAGTACTGGCAATCACTGGTAGAAAGTTGAAAAGTTTGTAGTTCTCCCTGTTCTCCTTCGACTCAAGTGTACTTTTTCATTGTATTTTATGTCGCTTATAGGCTTTTATTTTGTTGATGAAAGCAGTATGCTACCGTCTCATTGCCAATCAGTGGAAGAAGTGAGTGACGACGATGGCTCGTAAGGAAGAAAAAAACCTTTAAAGGGTAGAGAAGAGAGGGGGAATGATATGTTACTTTGTGCATACATAATGATAACGAGCAGCTCATTACAATCTATCTCTTTTCTGTCAGGATTTTATTTTGTATTTTGTATAGAAAAAAACATACACCTCCTGTTGTTGTTGCTACAATCTGAACAATAGGTAATGTAACGATAAAAGCTCGTTTACTGAGTTGGGGAAATGTTGAAAAAAGTGGAAAGAACGAGTTGAAAAATGTACGCTTCAAAACGACCTGCTATCTACGAACTGCACAGCTTGTTTTAGTTTTCCTAACAAAAAATGTACACATGAAACACATACATAGTACGTAAACGTAACGTGACATCCTTTATTGTCAAGATAATATGCTTTTGAATGGGCTGCTCATAATGCTGAATGAGAGGACAAAAATAGTCGTTTCATACATTATGCAAATAAAGTGTATACACAAAGAAAAGACCTGCTATTGAGATGGTTGAAAGAAAACATGCTACTTCTGGCGTTTATTATTATACAGGAGGGTAGTGGAAACGTTGTCGTACCAAAACATAAAATGCTGATGGAATACTGTGTGTTTGAAATGAACTACCTTACACACAGATAGATAGACTTGTTTGCTTGTGTAAAAAAAGGGAAGACAAGAAGAAAGCTGAGAAGAGTTGTAACGAAATAAACAACAATTTAGAAAAAGGGTAAGGACAAAGGAAATAAATAGACCAGCTATTTTCTTTCTGTGTGCTAGCTTACGCAGGCTTCAGAAAGGTTTACTTGAGCATTAAAAATTCATCACATCAACGTCAGTTCTGTCGGAGGATGTAACTGGGTAGTACGCTGTACACTGGCAGCCCATTTTTGCACACGCATACAAAGAGTTGAGAAAGAAATATATAGAGAGACAATGCGACTAACAAGAGAGAGAGAGAGAGAGTTTGTACGAAAATAGAGTGAGAGAAGAACAACAGTAAAATTAAATAAATAAGGATGGTAATAGTGAAGTCCCCGTTGACTCTTAGTTTTAATTTTTTCTTCTTCGCTTTCCCTTTCTTCTCCGTTTGAGGATATAACTGGTGAAAAGAGAACGAGAAAAACGGAGATATACAGAGTCTCGGGAAAACTGTGAAGCAGTAATGCAAAAACAACCTGTTTGACTAGCCTACTTTTGAGAGGAAATATGTTATGTGTTTCCTGAGAGTGAGAAAGCAAGGAGAAAATGAGAAGTTACCGATGCAGATGGATAAAATGACAAAGACGTACTGTTACAACAATGCCTTTATTTAACAGCAACTCGTGTTTAATTTGAAGTGGGTTTGACTCGTGTTTGAGAGAGAGGGAGCGTATATATGTGTGTAATGTATAGAAGCTATGAGCTTGGATGATTTTACGTTTTTCACGCTTGGCTAACAAGTCTTCTAAAGTAAAACACGTCCACACGTATGCACCCGTTCCAGGGAGTAATTTCGTTTTAGATTGTTACTCTAGTTAGTTGTTGTGCAGGGAAGTCGAGCGGCAAGAGTACTTCAAGGAATGTTTTTTACACACAGAGAGAAACAAATTACGTCCCCAATAATTGCAAACACAGAGACACACAACATAACATCGCTTTTAAAATATGACCCCATTGTTATTAACATTTTGCTTACTAAGGCACACTCACTTGAATATTCGATTCTTCTTGAGAATGTACAAGCGAAAAGAATTAAATTTTCAGCAGATGAATCATCCTTGGACCACTTTGTAAATGAAGTGAATTTAATTTAGTGCTAGTCATAGTCAGACGACTCCGCGCTCCTCTAGGATATTATGCAAAAAACCTTGCAAAGCATTACAGTATACAAGGCACATAATCTACGGACAGAGGTAGGTGGGTATAGTATAATGTAGGAAAATCTACATAAGTAGGAAGAGATGTCAACAAGGCCAACAGTAAATTCATCCTGTTTCCATTACTGTACTGTGCATGGCTTTATCTCTCTCCACCAGACAATTTTTTCCTGGGTGCATGTCACGTGTGTCTGTGTGTGTGTGTGGCGGTTACATAAGTACGTATAATCACTCAAACGTAAGATTACTCATGAACCTCACCCACTCCTGTTTTCAAGAAGGTAAATATTTGCATCCAGTTTGAAGTTTTTTTGCCTTGAATATGCATTTAAAAGGGAACATTTTATTTTTGCATCCTTCTCGTACATGTAGACATGAAGCACATCAAGCATTAACACGAACATTCTGTTTACTAAGACGCCTGGTCCACTGTAATCTGTTGTGTATGAAACCCCAACAAACACAAGTGTCGCTAAATCGACAACCATAGCATCGTTTTCTTGTCGAAAAAACGTTAAAAAATTACAAATGTCAAATCCACAACACATCGATGGATAAAATAATGAGCACTAAAATAGACATAATCCATATATAGAAACGACATAGAGTTTTCTTAATGAGTTTTGATACTTTTGATAGATAAAATGTTGCATATGATATGCGTCACCACTACATCGTAATTTCGATACCGCTTTGCCACATGAAGGATAGAAAAAAACATGCTGATTCAATATCGTTGCAACACATGCACATCGACGTCCATAGCAATCTAAGACTCGTTGAATATTATACACATGAACTGAACTTATACCACATTCATTTTTCAACACTTTCTAAAGCATACTAGATGCACCAACTTCTGAGCAGAAAAAGGCCAGAACATAAAACTAAGTTTGAAATTCATATCAGTTTGTAGCAAGTAAACAAGTTGCATTGGTAAAAAGAAATTGCGTGTCATCACTGAATCCATCCATTCTGTCACAAAAATCCACGATGGCTGATAAAAAATTTGCAGTTGTATATTTTAAAAACGACAACTCCGTGTCAGCGGTGCCGATGAAGTGGATTTCTGCGGACCAACAATCATGTGCATGGCCAATAAATAAACCATTGAACTTCAAGAGAATTATTCAAGAAGCTGATTTTACACCGGAAAATAACTGGCCGTATTTAGATATTGAAATAAAAAAGAGATATGGTAAGTTTTTCTTTATTAAACTACAAAGTTAAAATCATTATGTAACAAATTTAACACAAGCTAGTGCTCTATTTATATATTAATTATATGTGCTAAATTCAGAAACTTTCCAGAAGGCAGATAGCAAGACTAAAAAATACTTAAAGGCGGATGCTGAAGCCAGTGCTTCTGAACTGGAAGTTACTCCTAGATCATCCAGACAAAAACGGGGACGCCGAGAGAAACTGACATTTCAGCCACCAGACACTCCAGCACATCTCGGTAAAAATCTTTAATAAAATCTGGTTGTGCACTAAAATTTCAAACAAAAGAATTCTATTTATGTTTTTTTAAACGAAGGATTGGCCTCAACTGACGTTCTACCAATCCCCGATGATTTACCCCTTTTTGCTGAAAGCAGTCAATTACTTCAAGGCGGTTTTAGCGATAACTCAAGTAATTAGTTCACAAGTACTTTAATTTTTTAATCATTCTACAAATGCTTTATATTTGTTGACAGTATAAAATTTAAGTAAAATCCGTTGTAGACTTCTTGGACCCGTCTTTTGTCATCCCACAAGACAGCACTATAAATGATAATATTGCAATCACGGTTGTAGATGACGCTTTGCGACAGAACATAAGTGATTTAACCGCCGAACTTCGAAGTAATCAAAATTATATTGATTGGTTTTCATAAACTTTAAATGTACTCCATATTAACATAAATTGATGTATTGGTGTATTTTAGACTTTGAAGCAGTTGTTCTCAAGAAGCTCGACGAGTTATCAACCGAAACACGTGACACAAAACGACTATTGCTGACTTTACTAGCATCGCAAAATCTTGACGCGACTACATCAACAACTACAACATCCGCCGTTTTTCATCTTATACCTATTCAAAATGAAGATGACTTCCGGCGACTTGAAGATGAATTGCAAACAAATGAGAGAAGCTATAATCAATTAGTATGAACCAAATAAATGTCAATGCCCCAAATATATATTTTTGCAATACAGTGTAGGGCAATTCATTCAAGTACCAAGTATTTTTGGTAACTTTTTAGTTAACACATCTAAAACGAGGAGGAGGGTCTACTCTTTCAGACAATGTGTATTCTGTTATGCGAGGATTGTTCACGGCTGATATGGTAAAAAGTGTTCGATTGACATCTACAAGTGGAAAGCTTGGTTTTGGGGAATCTAAATTAGCGTGCTGTGTTAGAGGTACATAATGCACACATGTTTTTTATCATATTTTCAAAATAAAGTGATCATTTTGACTGACTGACTTTAATATCCTACTTAGAAGCAATACACCTTAGTCTTCGCTCAGATAACTCAACATCAACCGATAAACAAATAAATGATTACATCGGTCGCCACTTCAGGCAACGAGGTTACGTCCGAAATGTCAAAACTGGTTCCGAAGTCAAGGTGGACGAAACGACGGCACCTCAATCTTCGTGTAGCAACAGAATTGAAGAAAATCCGGACAACGAAATTAATGACGAAACGTCCAGAAACCACGGAAGTTTACAGGGAGAACAATGAGGATTTTACCAACAACAAATCTTATGATCTGCCTTTATCTTTATGTAATTTTGGCAGTTCTGTACCTATAAATAGTCAAGACAACAATAGTTTTAGGAATGAACCTAATCTAAGTGAAGGGGACAGGCTTAATGTAAGTGAAAATTTATCTGTAAACCCAAAGTTAGATTTCATGAGGAAATGGTCGATTGAACATAATGTTACTCAAATTGCACTAAGTAGTTTGCTTAAAGAAATCAGAATCTGGCTTCCGCATGATAGTTTCCCAAAAGATGCAAGAACCTTACTTGCTACTCCCAGACATGTAGAGTTATTGGACATTAGTGGGGGCAAATTATATCATTTTGGAATACAAAAAAAGATCGTTCAATACTTATCAAATGGAGGCGATGGCGAGCAAAGAAAATTTTCATTTTTTAGCAAATTCGTTAATATTATATCTTTGACGATTGGAATTGACGGTTTGCCAATAAGCAAAAGCTCAAACACCCAATTCTGGCCAATTTTAGGCTATATAAATGATCACATAGAGTCCGTTTTTGTAATAAGTCTTTTTTGTGGTAATAGAAAACCACTTGATGTTAATGAATTCCTGAAACCGTTTATTGACGAAATGAAAGAGTTGGAACAAATCGGTGTTTATGCTAATGGGAAAGCGTACACCGTTAGAATTCGTTGCATCATTGCAGATGCTCCAGCCCGTAGTTTCATAAAATGTGTAAAAAATCATAACGCCTATTATGGTTGTGAAAGATGCAGTAGAAGGGGAAAGTGGCGTCGTAAAGTTGTATATTCTGGTGTTAAAGATGCAGTGATTTACACAGATCAAAGCTTTTTCTCTAAACAATTTGTGAGGCATCATAATTCGACATCACCGTTAGTAGAATTAAATATTGGTTTAATTTCTCAGATTCCTATAGACTACATGCATTTATGTTGTCTTGGGGTGATGAAAAAGCTTCTATTACTTTGGAAAGAAATTGTTCCGTACAAATTGTCTCCAAGGGAACTAAAAAAAATTAATAAACGGCTTATCAAAGTTTCTAAATACATCCCAAACAATTTTAATCGTAAATCTAGGTCTTTGGACGATGTCCATCATTGGAAAGCCACAGAATTTCGAATGTTCTTGTTGTACATAGGTCCATTTGTGTTGCGAGATAAACTAACTGACGACAAATTTAATCATTTTTTATTATTTCATACTGCGATGTACATTTTATGCTCAACAAAAAGCAAAGAATGGGTGAATTTTGCAGGGACCTTATTAAATGAGTTTGTTTCCACTTTTGAAGATATATATTCCAGAGAAAATTGCGGTTAATTAAATCACATAATCATTTTTTAGTGCAAGTTGTAAATAGAATAATTGAACGAGAACGGACTCTGTTTCAATCTCTAGATAAAACAACAGATAAAACAATTGTCGTGCAGTCGAATAATAAAGATAATTACTATATTACTAAAGATTCTTCAGTTTGTTGCATAAGTAGTATTAATGTAAATAATTTAAATTGTAAGATAAAATTGTTTAAAGAAAGTTCAAATGTAGATTGGTACCCAGTGTCAAGTGATTTAATTGGCATTCGTCAAGTTAGTAATTTGTCGGATGAAGAAATAGAAATTAGTCTTAAAAATATTGTAAAAAAGTGCATGGTAATTCCAGATAAAAATAATAATTGTATTGTACTTCCATTATGTCATTAAATATATGTAATTAATAAATTAAATTGTATAATTTTTATCCGTTAATTATATTTTTATAATTTTGGCATTGAATAATCCACACTTATTCGTCATCAAAACTTCATAGAATATTCATTGAGGAAAATGTAAAATGAACTTGGAGTTGTCGAACCGATATTGTTTCGTCATTGACTATCCATCATGTTGGTATCGTTATAATATGGTTTCAGTATCGAAACACTATCGTTCAGTTATTGTCTTTCGATTAGTTTTTCAACAGTGTCGAAATTTCAACACAATATCGGTATGGTACGATAAACATCATTTCGATGTTTTTCGAGGGTGCAAATATTTACGAATACGATACTCTATATGCGATATTGAATCCACATTTTCGCGACAGAAGATGGTTTGTTGGGATATGATTATACCA